>UCOJ01001327.1:0-33819 GCA_900474305.1 Cecidostiba fungosa | reverse complement strand
ATAAAATATGTCCTCTGTCAACCCCCTGACTTTCCTACGATATATAATGTTTCAAAGACTGGTTACCACAGAGAGAGAACTGTTTCGTACGGTATTGCTAATTTAATTTGGAATCATATCAATGCAGAACCTATTATGAAAGTATCGAAAAAATGTGGCTTTATTGATGAAGATGCGAAGCCGCAAGGTTTGTTCAAAGATATTGTATCGAATCAATGTAGTTTTGTATGTAATCTAGAATTTACAGTTGTACATGATTATTGGATATCGCAAACGTATCCACATTTCCCAGCTGCGCTCGCGATAGTAACAAGGAACAATGAAGCTGAATACGCCGATAGAATTGTAGACATTTTTCAAGTAAAAGTTTGGTTAATTTGGTTCTTAATTTTCATCATAACAATAGTTATACTCAAAATACTTCTACAATTATCAATCAGTTCAGCTATGTTAGAATCTTTTAGAATATTTACGAGTAATTCTACTATTAATCATCCCAGTTATTTATCGGAAAGAATATTTTTTATTTTTTTACTGTTCGTCATTTTTATACTGAATACGAGTATACTAAGCCGACTTACTGAAATAAGCACTACTTCGGAAACGCGATTTATCGATTCAACGCAAGATTTGATAACATCAAATTTAACAGTTTATGGACACGTTCAATTTAAAGAGTTAATATTTCACAAGAAACTTCGTGATCGTTTTAGCATTACTCCTATAAGGCAATGCTTTGATTTACTTTTAGATAAAAATAAGATAGCTTGCATATATTACTATGAATATTTAAGATTGTTTATTTACTTAAATAGGTTTGTTCACGTATCAAAGCATTCTCTGTTTAAAAGTAGTATGTCGTTTAAATGTTCGAAAAATTGGCCGCTTCTTAGCAAATTTAATTGGATTTTATCGAGACTAAGTTCGGGTGGATTCATTAAGTTATTTCATACACGCCAAACACGTTATTTTCTTAAAGATCCTAATATGCACAACTACACTAACGAAACTCCATTAGATTTGAGAAAACTCAGAGTTTCTTTCTCCATATTATTACTAGGTTGGTTCTTGGGGTTTCTTGCACTGTTATTGGAAATTATTGCACACTTCGTTATTAAGATATACAATAAGAAAAATGTGATAGTTTAAATGCACTGTATCGAGATTGCATTCACGAGAAAAATATTCTGTAGTTACACGAAAATCCATTATATGAATATCCAATTTAATAGTACATAAATAAGTTGTGTGTTTAGTAATGTATGATACATCCATATTTATACCATTATGTGAAAAATAGAACGTTTCTATCCGGCACACTTGATAACCATATTCAATTATTTCCAATTAATGATCATCGACAGCTGGCAAATAAAAAAAAATGGACGACAGAAGGAGAAGGAGAAGATGAAGTAAAAGTAGGCGAAGGAAGTTTCCTTCGATGCTCGTTCCTCGGATCGATTTTCCTTCGCAGGATTCTTCTTTGTTACTGGAGTGTGAGGAGGAAAGAATATGCAAGAGAAAGAGAAATATTGTTGCTGCAGTGCGTCATCTATCTTTTCCAGAGAGATTGATGTTTAGGCTCGAGTTTTCACTCTCGCGTGTGTGTTTGTGCGTATGTTGGAGATGCAGAAGAAAGTTGGCGCATTTTTGCGATGAATTTTGTCATTGATTTCAATGAGGTGACGATGTGTTCCAAAAAAGTGTGTTATATTTTTCTTGGGATATTCGTTCGGTATATTTATTGTTGTAACATATAAAGTTTATTTGTTATGGAGGACGTTGTTATATTGATTTGTAACTCGTCCTTGTGCATATTCTTAACGGATTCTTATCTGATTATTGGAAAATCTAAAATGCTGTATTGATTATTCATTTCAAAATTTAGCTTATTATATGCTGTCTGGAAGGTTGTTCTGAGCTTACATTCGTCGCTTTGCAAGGGAAGCAAGTGGAGAAACAAGTTCCAACGCTTTCTCGTCAAAGAAAAATTGTGAAGAAAGTGTTTACATATTAAAAATTGTATAAAATCAATCGACGACTGTATATTATAGTGATTTTAGAAAAATGAGATTATTAATAATAGAAGGGTGTATATTTCTGTTTACGCTAAAAAATATTGTAGACAGCAGCCTGGTCATTGATTCAAAAGAAAGCTCAAGTTTTAATGTCATCGTAAGTATAGTGACAGCATGAAAATTATATTTTCAACAAAGCACCTTCGTAACCCAAAAAATAAAAGCAAGGTAGCTTAGTAAAATATTGTTTTAGAATGGTGAAAATGAAAGAGACATCGCCTTATTTTTGTATAAAAATCCCCAATTCATCTAAATTCACTTTCATATTTTTATTTTTCGGGTTTACAGATTTGCCTTGGCCGAATTTATAATTTTTATGAATAGACTTTATTTCTGACGAATTATTATTTTTTAAGGGAAAATCAATCGCCTACTCTTTTTCTAAAAGAAGTGGAAATACTCTTTTTATTGGCGACTGGACTATGAACCATATTAGGCTGATATTAAAACCATCTTTCATGCAGTTGACCCCAATAATTTTATTAGAAACAAATAAAGATTATTCTGCTCTTCAAAAGTTTAAACGATATGTAAATGTTTATAAAGTTAACGAAACGCATGTCAAAAATAAAAATTATCCTGCAGTAAATGTTGGACTTGTAGCATCGAGTAATGAAGTTTTAGACTTGGTTTTAAATGATTTGAAAAATTCCATTTGGTGGAATCATGAAGCCAAGTTTTTTATAATAAATTTGTCCCAAAATGGTTGCGAATCTGCGCAGCTTTTCTTAAATACAGTATGGAATTTTAACATTTTATCAGCAGTACTTTTGTGTCTTAAACATAACGAAAAGCTTTCACTGTATTCATTTAATCCGTATAACTCAATTGCTCCGAAATTTTGGAATATAATCAGAGATAGTAATACGTCTAATCCTCACTGGAGTCTGTTGGAACATCATTTCGACGAGTTTGAGCGGCAATTATTTATCATGTTACGTAAGTTACGTACGCAAACAAATTAAACTAAATGTGATTTGGGATAATACATATCATGCTTTATCAATAAGTTTTCATTTTCAGCTGATGAAAGTTTATACTTTGATAAAACGAAAAATTTGAATCGGTTTATTATTAAATATGTCCACTGTCAACCCGCTGATATTCCTATAGTATATAATGTTTCAAACACTGGTTACCACAGAGACAGGACTGTTTCGCACCGTATTGCTAAGTTAATTTGGAATCATATCAATGCAGAACCTATTGTGAAAGTATCAAAAAATTGTGGCTTTATTGATGAAGATGCGAAGCCGCAAGGTTTGTTCAAAGATATTGTTTCGAATCAATGTAGTTTTGTAAGTAATCTAGATTTTACAGTTGTAAATGATTATTGGATATCGCAAACGTATCCACATTTCTCAGCTACGGTTGTGATGGTAACAATTAACGATGAAGCTGAATACGCCGATAGAATTGTAAAAATTTTTCCTGTAAAAGTTTGGTTAATTTGGTTCTTAGTTTTCATCATAACGATAGTTATACTCAAAATACTTCTACAATTATCAATCAGTTCAGCTATGTTAGAATCCTTAAGAGTATTTACGAGTAACTCTACTATTAAACATCCCAGTTATTTATCGGAAAGAATATTTTTTATTTTTTTACTGTACGTTATTTTTATACTGAATTCGACTGCACTAAGTCGACTCACTGAAATAAGCAGTACTTCGGAAACGCGATTTGTCGATTCACTGCAAGATTTGTTGAGATCAAATTTATCAGTTTATGGACACGTTCAATTCAAAGAGTTCATAATATTTCACAAGGAACTTCGTGATCGTTTTACCATTAGTCCTATAAGCCAATGCTTTGATTTACTTTTAAATAAAAATAAGATAGCTTGCATATATTACAATGAATTTTTAAGATTGTTTTTTTACGAAAATAGATTTATTCACGTATCAAAAAAATCTCTGTTTGAAAGTAGTATATCGTTTAAATCTTCGAAAGATTGGCCGCTCCTTAGCAAAGTGGATTGGATTTTATCGAGACTAAGTTCGGGTGGATTCATTAGGTTATTTTACACACGCCTAAAACGTTATTATCTTAAAGATCCTAATATGTACAACTACACTAACGAAACTCCATTAGATATGAGTAAACTTAACGTTTCTTTCTCCATATTATTACTGGGTTGGATCTTAGGTTTTCTTGCACTGTTATTGGAAATTATTGCACACTTCGTTATTAAGATATACAATAAGAAAAATGTGAAAGTTTAAATCCATTGTAAGTATTATGGCTTGCCTGTTTTATGACGTTATACAACTTTAAAAATAATTAAAAAAAACGAAATATACTTCATCAATTCTCGAGATCACGAGATTGCATTTACGAGAGAAACATTATGCATACATACGAAGATCCATCGTGTGACTTATTATATGAAATTTAATAATACATAAATAAGTTTGTGCGTGTTTAGTGATATATGTATGCTGATGTACCATTATGTAACAAATAAACCGCTTCTGTCACGCCCATTTGGTAACTGTACGTAAATTATTTCCAACCAATGCATCATCAAAAGTTTGCAACCAGCTCAAAAGGTAAAAAAAAAAAAAATCGACCATCACATCAACAACTGCATTTCTCCCTCGAAACCGTGCGCAATAAGTCTCGCGCAACTATAAACTAAAGCCACATCAGCCCTGTCCTCGTCCACTCCAATTACCACTTAGACCTCGAATTCCTGGCTGCGAACTAGCCGGTAAGAAATGCGCTCCTAAAACACAGTTCACGGGGGGTAGAACTCCAGCCTTCTAGCTGCACAAGCTACTATGTATATAGCAGCTATGTACCACATCGCATCTCTAGCTATATACCGCGCGTAACTAGGCAAAAGTTAGCGCGAATTTCGCGGACGCCCGGCGTACGTTAATCGAATCGCTCATTGTAGTGGAGCCGTATGTACACACTATATATTCTGCAAGAGTTACAGAGAGAGAGAGCGCGGCATGTGTTGTGGAAAGTCACGCAGTGGCTCTGTTTGGCCATCAGAGAGAGAGAGAAGGCCGAGCATGTATACCACCCTGTCTTTCAGCCCTAAGCAAGCTTCACGCTACGCTCTGTGTCGTAATTCAGCGCTGCATTCCTGGCATCAAAGCGCGCTATTCTCTTCTCTGCTGCTCTTGCAGTCTTGAGCGTATATGCATATATAGCTGCGCACTTATGTTAACACACTCACGCACGCGCCAGGCATTTAACCTAATCTGCGGCTATACTGGATCCACCGACACTTTGCTGCGTGAGTGGATGCGGGACTCTTCGAGCAGGTAAGGGGTTTTTTTATCGCTTGTCGCTTGACAGTAATACTGAGTAGCACCTCACGAAAAGCTAATTTCCCGAATCACGCAAATATCTATAGCGAAAGCTTCTCGAGAGAAATGGTCCTACTACAGCACTCTGCGGCTCTTTTGTTTAGACACCGGGGCTTGGCCGATGTTTCGTTTGGCAGCCTGCGGCGTGCAATTACCTCCCGCCGCCGTTTACACGCACTTACCCCCTTGTCTTCTTGTACCTATATACATATATACACACAAGCGGTCCACAAAGTCGACGTTGAAGAAAGGCCTGCTCTTGCTTTGCGTCTGCCCGCGTGATGGTGTCGGTTATTTTATTTATAAGAAAATAATACGGGGTTTGGAATTAAACGTTATAATAAAAAGAGCTTCAGCGATCGAACCGAAGGACGAGTGTTTTATTCGCAGCGTATAGCCCGAAAATTTTCTACAAAGCTAAGAAAGTTCGAAAGCTCAGCAATCCTTGTGAGAGAAGGTAACTCAATCCTCGAGAAGTGAGGAGTAAAAAAAAACAACACGAAACGCGCGCTCCCGTCTCAGTAAAACTCCCTGAAATTCGTCGCGTAATCTCTTTGACTCTTCTCTCTCCCTCCCTCTATCTTCGTCTTATACTATCTTTAACTTTATTTACTCTCTTTATCTCTATCTTTCATTTTCACTTTGTACCAGCTCAACCCCTGCCTCCGTAACTTTCTACGCTTCTGCTATATACCTCCTTCCCTCTTACGTTATACTCGCGCTTGTAGCCTTTCTTTTTTTTCCTCTTCTCTCCTCGTCTTCTCAATCTTTTTCCATTATAATCTTTTTTTTAATTTTGTTACCTTCTCCGCTTATTGCCTATTTAGTTGTACTCGGCTCGCTCAAAATTAGCTCTCTGTTGTAACGCTTTTTGAATTGCTCATAATATATCATATTTCTGTAAAAGAAAAAGGAGTTAATATCGCATCGTCAATAAAATCTTCTAATACTCTAAAAAAGACACGAGATATAATCATTCTATTCGCTTTCCTAAACTCAAAAAATCAAAATTGAAAAAAAATTTCGAATAAAAGTTTTAAGCTTATCTCTCTTAAAAAAAAAGTGATGACCGGATGTATCTCTGGTACTACCGGATGTATACCGTACTTGTGTATCTCTGGCCAGCGAAGATAGGTGGCGCATAGACATTTTTATATTTCCCTCCGTCGGTATTTACGAGCCCAGTGCATATATAACGGTACGTCATCTACGCCAAAACTGCCTTTTATTGGGCCTGCTTGGGCCGTTCATGTTATAACCTGCTGCCTGTACAAAGCCAGAACATTGAAGTTTTTCATCTTTTTTCATTTATCTCATTCATTTAGAATAACATTACTGATATATTTCTCGCGTTTTTAAAAGGTTTCTAGTAGGTTACTCTAGGCCTTTCTTCAGGATCGCGAGAGTATAATTATAACCGACCATTAAAGAGTTATACTGTCTGATTATGGTCTCTCAATCTAGGACTACAACGATATAACTTACAGTTTATTATCTAATACATCGGGCCGGCCGTAAGCTCGCGCAGCAGAAAATCCCGCCATTGTCTATTCAGCTGTAATACTACAGAGATCAGAATCTAATACTACTAAAAGTATAGATCAAGAAGAACTCGCAGCAAATCAAAGAACTATCTCCAAACGCGTATTTCCACAAACTCGGAAAAATTCTCTCACCAATAACAACAAGTCCTCTTCGAGTTCTCTTTCACATCGTGATGTCGTCTCTCCTGCAAAAGCGCTTCTGCAGCAGCAGTCAGCAGCGCTTGATGGACGGTTTAATTCGCGGAAAGGCCGAGATTAGAGACACGGAATTTCTCTCGCGGAGAGAAACGTCATATCCCGAAAGTGCGAGAGTCAACTCGTCGTCTACTCCCAACTTCCTTCCCTATATACACACACACTCACACACACACACGCATAAACAAGCTTTCCACGAGTTTTCACGCGGCAGCTCGAATTCGAACGGGATTACGCAGCTAGGCGCGAAATGCGATAAGTTCAAATACGAAATTTTCGCGCGCCGCTCTCGCGAGAGAAATATTTATATACGCGTCCTGAAAAAGTTTGCGCTTTTCCCGCCTTTATTTACGCAAATCAGCGCCGCTCTTTTTTTTTCTTTTGCATAAATACATTCGCTTGCGTATAGAGTTGTACATGTGATTTGAGAATCAGGTACCGCCGTCGCGTTTTCTTTTTATGGAAGTCGAGTGCCACGACGTACTTTCTGATGCGAAGTTCGAGTTTGCGTAGTCACTGTCGCGTATATACGAAGAATATAACGAAGCAGCAAATATTAATATAAGGAATTTTCGAGAGTAACCGGACAATCTTAAAGAAAATATACATAACACTCGCGGTCAGCATCATACGAGCGTATAATACATCTCTCTAAAAATCGCGTCTATATAGCTATGACGGTAATTTTTAAAGTGCCAGTGTAAAGCGCGCTTAAAATCCCTGGCGTCGCCGCTAACTGGATTACACTCGGCGGGCGCAAGCACTCGCGACTGAATAATGCCGCAAAAAGACAAAGACTCTCCTCGCACCTGTACAGTAGAGCTGCTCGAAAAAGCCGGCTGAAAATCGCGTCAAGAAAAGCTCTCTTTCTCTCTCTCTCTCTCTGCGGCTAATCTCGTCCTCTAATGACGCGTCCCTGCGCGCGTAAAAAAGTTTTATCTCACGCTCCGCAGTATATAGCCTCATCAACATTCTTCGCGGCGAATCGGAAATTCTACCGATGAGAGATTTTCGGATTTATTATTATCGTGGGACGAACTGCGCAATTTTTCTCTCTCCTCTACTGGGCTCCAAGTCGAGTTTATTTATCATCACGTATTATAGATATAGTATATTTCTAAAAGAGAATAAGGTATAATAAATTAAGCTTCTGTGTGTATTGTGTCTATCCTTTATCATTCTTTTCTCGTATAGGCCGAAGGTAGAGAGGCGAAAGTAAAGTCCGAGCGAAGAAAGGAAGGACGACTGCGAGGATCAGTAAATCGAGAGTGTCGGCTGTACAGGAGTATTAGTGGCCGCATGAGAAGGAAAAGTGCTTTTTCGCGTTAGTCCGAACCGCCAATCCCAGATCGCGTCTTGTAAGTAAGAATACAGGTGGCTTTTCTATGCCGATTTTCACAGCCAGAGAGGGATTCATTTATTATGCATGAGTCATTGAATTATGCATTCGAACTGAGAAGAGAATCGGCTGATTTGAGGAGTAAAAGTTTCATTAGCCGAGTATTCTTGACATATATAGGAAAAGAAGAGAAAAGTGATGGGATTTCGAGTAGCCAGTATTGATGAGAATCGATAAATAGAGTCTTAGAGTTTAAAATTCTTGTCTCCTCTTCAAACACCGCATTTCCCTATACATCAACACAGATAATGTATATACAGTATAGGACCGATCAGGGAATCGCGTTAGACAAAGAGCGAGATATAGAGAAACAGCGACACAAGTGATTCGACTGAACGTGGTTCTCGTCTGTTCTACGCTCTGTGATGCTCTATCTGTATACATATACCTTCTCCATCCCCTGTACGTGTATACCTACCCCTACTGATGCTGGAAATTTCCGTTAACGAGCTTGATTGGAATTACTTGCGAGAGCTGACGCTATATATATACTGCGAGTAGGTATACACGTCGGCTCGCTTTGCGTCTGATGCCGTGTCTTTTGCGAACTTCTGTGTGTCTCTCTCTCTCATCTGTATGTACATTTACTTTGGAATCTCTTTTGAGCTTGTGCGGAAGCATGTGCTGGGTTGATTAAGAGCTGCTATACTTTTCGTATAGAAATTTATTACACGTCTATCGATGGTAAAAAAAACATTCCGTTACACACAGAAGGGATAAAACCGTAGTAAAGCTGCATTATCAGATAAGTCAAAATCCATTACGCGATTATAATATATATATCCTCTCTAAAGAAAAGCCCTCCTGGCACACTTACTATATTTATTCTCAAAACCTCAGCGGTATGTATACACACATACGAAATTCCTCCCTCGACAATCGGCCGGGAAACCATTAGAGACTATGTTGACCCCCCCGAGCAAGAGAGAGAGAGAGCTTATCGTGGTCTAGCAGAGAAAGCAAAAGGAGAGAGCGCGAAAGGGACTGCAATAGTATAGCAGCGTCTTATCCAATTGCCACGATAACCTCGGTATCCGGTGCGGAGTCTGTATCCCCAAGACCCGTCGCTTCTGGAGACGGTTTCCTTAGCTCCAGACCGGAAGCCTTCGCCGACACTTCCGGCCAAACGTTACAGTGCGTGTATAAAGTCGTTTGACGCGTGCCTCCTTCGAAGTTTGTGTATCTATAGTGTGTCGAGTTTTCATACGTTTGAATTTAAAATAATTTTATTATACATTTTTTTTGTTAGTAACACTCAAAACAAACTTCACGTCGCACTGCCCAGTTACACATCGATAAACCAGCCCGATATACACTTCATATATCCGAAAAAAAAGTGAATATACCAGCCTTCCACACAGTATTATAAAAACTGCAGATATAGAAGAGAGTCCTCTCCACTCCAGGTTTCACGTCACCGCGGTTAATAAAAATCCAAAAAAATCCACGACTATACTATCCCTCCGGAAAAAAAGGGTCTACATCGAAAAACTTTTCACGCGCTCTTTCTAGCCGTGCATATATATACCGCGTACAACAAAAGCGTACAAACAAATGATGTATCGCGCGCAGCAACGGTTAGCTGGCGCTGATGGCCACGTGCACAGGTGGATGATTGTGATGTATCGTCCCTTTGAATGAGCGTCGAACGTCGCGCATTCACGTCCAGAACTGAGTATGACGTGCTGCGCTCGTTGAAATAATAAAAAAAAAGAGGTCGAGAGAGTAGTTTAGTGAAAGGCCGAAGCGCGCGAGACTCGACCAACCATTTCTGTTCTGATTGTGGCGCCGACTGTGTGCGTATATATATGAGTGGATTTGATTTTTTTTTTGTGAGCAACGAAGATTGTGATGGTGTTTGGGAAATTTTTCGGCTGTGCTTTTGTTCGATTTTTTCTTCTTGTATTTTAGTTGCTGTATTATCGGAGGTTGAAGTTTTATAATAAAACTCGAGATACGGGAAAAATGGTCGAATCGAATATATTTAAATGCATTATTGAATATCTGTTTATGCTTCGAATATATATAAAGGATTTACATTTTAATTTAAATATAATTTCAATAACAAAGAATGACATTGACATGGAAATTCGAGCGAATCGGGAAAAACGTTTTTATTCAACTGCTGATGATGCACTCGGCACATATACGCCAATATAAAAATGTGCATTATATCGATGCTAACAATCCGACAATCATATTATCGGACGTATAATCTCGCTTTAAGAACATTTCCTTTATCATGCAAATGACATGTATCAGAAGTCTCGAAATAAAATCTTCTTCCTTTATTAACACAATTTATCGCAAAGTTCACCCGATTATAAAAAGTTTCGTAAACCGCAGTAAACACACGCGTCTAAAACTCATCTTCACATATCCATTATTATAATAGTCACCAAGAGATTCTTTCCGCATCGCCGCGTTCCCATATATACATAATTCATAGTCTTATTCGAATTTTTTATTACATAAAAAAAAAATATCCGCGTCGCGAAACATAAGGAAACCCGACGATATGAGGAAAGACTGAAGCGAAAAATACTCCACACGATTTCGTCACACTCGCACCTTTTTGAAATAAAAATCGCAAAGCTCACATCATATATCGAAGAATCGCCAAGTCCAAAGAAAGATGAAACTCACGGTGTTCTATAAGCAGCAGAAGCATATATACATATATATATGGTTCGCGCGCAAACTCAGCAGATATTCCGCTCACGTAGGATATATATATATATAAGCGGGAGGAGTGCGTACGCGATACTACGCGCCAATGCGATCATCATCGAAGGGGCCGGACTATACTACTGCAGTCGGTGTGCGACGATGGAATTCTCGCGCGATTGGCATCGCCGACACGTACGGATATTCAAAGTATTTCGAAATATTCAAAGTGTTCCTTGCGCCAGCCGAAAGAGGTGGTATCGATTTTTATGGAAGTTAGATGTGATGGGGATTACACTCGGGAGAAACAATGAGGACGACGCGTTATTTTCAAGGACGATAGGATATGATTTTTGAGCTTTTGCTTGAAACACAACTGATTTGATTTTTTAAAGCTTTAGACTTGCGGTTATTAACAGAATATATTATGAGGAATAAAAAATAAGGTTGTTAACCTTAATTTTTTGGGGTGAGATAATCATGCGTTCCAAGGATCATGACTGTCGAGCAAGATAGCATCAGTCAAGGATTTTTTTCGCTCAGAAAATCGTGCGCAACATCACACGCAGTCTGCGTGAAAAACGTATTCGACATTCAGCATAAGGAAGAAACTACTTCGTTTTTATATAAATATAGCCATTACCATGCAAACTGCCGAATTATCCGACTGACAAAGTGTATTAAATTTAACAACACAGCTATAAATCTCATTTCGTTTCCTTATCCTTTCGTTCCGAATATTACAAAGATAAGCCTAATCTATATGATCGAACACACTTCCAACGATTGCACTTCCTAACTAGGAACGCGTCATCTCCATTCGACAATAAACTTTTACGTATATGATTATATACATGACAAAGCAATAATAAAAATACACGGCGTCAGCCATATACGTTCGTGCTCGAGTAATGAATGTTTTTTTTTCCGGTTCCCGATCCTAACGGCATATATCAATTTACGCGTTATATGCTAACGATGCTTTGTAAACGAGCGATGATGCAAATGCGCGGGACTATATACCGAAAAAAATTGATGTGGAACTCACGTATCGGTATACACAGAGTCGGTGCACACTCGCGGAAGGAGATTTTCTTTCTCTCAAGTTTTATGCATAGACGTTATGTTCTATAGGAAGTTCAAAGAGCGACGCGAAGGACAGTCGCTTTTTTGGCGAACGACGCGAGACGACGCGGCTGATGTGCGTATGTATTTCTTTGTAACGTCTCGCTTATGTTCTGACGATAAAACGTGCAGACTGTCCGGCTGCAGAGTGACACGGCGCAAAGTATATGGATGTACATGGATGAGAAGAAAAAAGAAACGCGGTTGAGTTTGTTGCGGAGCTGATTTGCATGTGTCAAGAAAAAAGTTGTTGAAGGAAGCTATTATTTCGGAAAAATACAGTCGTATACTTTTTAGACGTCTCTTTGATGATGGAATCATTTTGTTTTATCAATTTTTTCCTTATTGGGAAATGAGATTTTCTTTTTCGTTTCGATCATGCTGATAAGATATAAATCATATACGTGGTGTATTTGTCAGAGCTCATTACAATTAAAAGTAACGGATATGTACAGAACGCAGTTATTAATTAACATTGTCCTCGTCAGTATTTAGTTCATTGCAACGTGGTTTAATTGATCTTGTCAAATATTAATTAGAGCACTCACTAATACAATCATGTTTATTGCATAAAATATACGATTTTTCCGATAAATGTATGCCAATGAAATGTCAAACCTATTAATATTAGTTACGTAAATTAGTTAGAATTGTCTGTATACAACAATGAAAGTTTATTTCTAACATATTATAACAGCGAAGCTCGAGCCTTAACATTATAATTAGTAAACGGTAGTGTGCGCATATCATGGATGATTTACGATACAATTATCCGGCCCTTTGTAAAGTCATAAATTAAAGTTAACCAACACAAATATATAACCTGCTGTAGATACTGCACTGTCGATATGATAATTAAGCAACTTGTGTAATATACTATCCGTGAAAATAATTTTACTTTTAAATAAATAATTAGTATTAGTAATTTTCTATTTCTTTCACTAAAAGTGTTCTTGTACGAATTTATACCACCAAGTTGTAGGGATTTCGTAAAAAAACATCTTTTTTTTCAATCAAGTATACAATTTTTGACACATTAGAAAAGTCAATTATTTCAATACCGACCATATACATGTATCCCAACCGGTGTCTCTCACCCAAGAAAAAAAGTCTCATCCCCGCTCAAACAAGTCCATACCGATCAAAACAACAATCCAGCACGCATATATATAAAAACATATAAATTCAGCTCACACAGAAAATCGACGACGAGACCGTGTGTGGCATCACACACATACCTATATAGATATATAGCAACACCAGGCACAGCAGACAAGCTCCGCGATGCGGAAGTAAAGCGAGAACTCGGGGATCGAGTTACGAATTAGAGTCGGCGGACATGCTCCGCGGACCCTATTAGTTATCTCTTAGCCGGCTGGATACAAAAGCCGGGCTTGTCTAGCCTAGTAATTTCCCCGGTGACGAGTCTCCCCAGTCTCTTCTACAGCTGCTGTCGAGTCGAATGGATGGGCTGAGAGATATGGAGCTGCTGCTCGTGTATAGAGTAAAAAGGTGGAGGAATTATTGCGGACCTGCTGTTGTTGCTTGTGAGATTTCGGAGGGTGAGTGTATATTATTTGAGGAGAGTTCGTTTGTGTTTTGGTCGGCGAGGAAAGTCGGAGATCGATGAGCTGTGTGTAACAGGTTTACCGGGTCTTTTTTTTAAAAAGGTGTATTATTGATCGCGTATAGCGGAATATTCAAATTAAATGAAGGTTCAATATATAATTAGTTGACGATCGTCCATAGCGACAAAAGTTATTAATTGATCCCCTGCTGACCAGTCACCACAGCAATGCTGCGGACCACCTTGAATGCGAGAATATAGCTATATTAGATGGGCGAACGAGAAATAGCAGGGACAAAGTTTTGCAGAAGAGGGGGAGGAATTGTTTCGCGTCTCGCTGACTCGAGGTGACAACTAATAACTAACACCGATACATGCATTCGAACTCGGCCGAACGAGTCTACCAATTAAGTTTCAAAATTACTTCGACGCTAGATTTTTGAAAGTTGATACAGCCGTGCTGAGGATGTTGGATTTTGTAATTTATAGTGTAACAATGGAGATACTGGTATAAATAACTGATTATACGAGTCTGATGATTTTGTTACGAATAAAGAATTTATCAGTAACAAGGTTTATCGGTAACAATGTTGTGTATACACATAGTGAACAGACCTTAGAATTAATAGTCTTACGTCCTAGAATATGTTTACATTCGTACAAAAGTATATAATGTACATTTAGGCAAAGCTATGATAACGTCAGATCAGTCGCAAACTGCCTTATCGCTTTCATTAACATGTTTATAAAATAACTATATTTTACAGCGATCGATTCGATTTCTGACGCATCGCCATTAATCGCGGAGCCTTGAACGTGCGCGGACATAATAATGCGATAATGTAACTTATATTGCGCGTCAGTGCAACATTTAATTTGGACTCTTCCAAGAGATTTTACATTCTTATACTTACTGAATTTTTCTCAAAGTATACTTGAGATCCAGAATTTTTGTCGCCTGTAAATTTTACCTCAAAAGCGCAGTGAACTCTTATTATCTCGATCACGTTTTTTTTATACAAAAGGTTCGAGGACGCCTTATTATCCTTAATTAAATATTAGTATCCCATCTTGGAATACTTTCGTATAAAATCACAGCAGAGAGCAAAGACGTGGAACACAGTATATATATGTTGACAATCTTATCCCCTCCATAAGCTCTTCTCGGTGACGAAGCGCACCATCAGCGACAGAGCCATGAGGAAAATGATGACCGTTGCGGCTATCAAAATAGCGCCGTATTCTGGAAAAAGTATGAAAATAAAAATGAATTTTCAAAGAATTAAACATCAGTATAAAATAAATAGATGCACATAATGCAATTTCTACACGTTGGTTAGATTCAAAGTGGTGATGATATCTTGTTAATATATAGGATAAATTGTGATACATCATCTGCAAGACACGTTTTTTACTCGTCGAGAAAAACTAATTAAGCCCTGATGTTACATTTCGTCGCAAAAAGCTACATCTTTTTGCGTATACTTGATCGACGACAAAAAGTATTATGAAACAATTATCATATATTTCTTTTGCAAAGTTTAATAGTTTCCTCGTATCAATTCGGATCAATGAATATTGATTTAACTTTTTTCTCCTTTTTGCAATATTGCTTATCGAAGTTACCGTTTTCATTCTTACAACTTCTCCTTATAAAAAAACTGAAGCTTTTCAAACAAAAAATTCACATATACATCCACTCACTTCTCGCCCTCCCATTAGAAGACTTAACAGCAGGTCCAGGTTCGGACATCATCATCCTTGGCATCTGTGGCTGCTGCATCTGCGGCATAGCCGCCGCGTATCTCGGCGGTTCGATTTTGAAGATACCATAGCTCGTCAGAGGTATAGAAACCAGAGGCCTCGCGATCGTCCGATTTTCCGAGGCACCACTTCCGGACGATCCGGCGGCAGCATCGTATCCCGGTAGCCCCGGGAAGACGTAGGACCAGGTGACCCTGTGATGATCGGGTGAGGCATTGATGAGCGAGGCATAAGGCGGTGGATCATCCTCACACTGCCAATTGGCTCCGGCGATGCAGGTACAACGAGGGACAGCATCACTGGGACCAGGAGCGACTGGACTGGTTTCCGCGGCGACCGGAGCCGAGGCCAACCGGTCCGCTGGATTTGCTGGAAGGAAAAAGTGGGCTTTTGTTAATTGGTCTGTGGTCTTGAACTTTTGACCTTTGCGGATTTGATAAGATTTATTATTGTCGAGTTTAATTAAAAGTAATCGTTCAGGTGGATTTGATTTTACGTTATGTATTAACATTTCGTAAGTTTTTCTGTATATGTAAACTGTGTATGAATTGTTTTTATTTCTGTTTGAAAATTTTGATTGGGAAAACAGAAATTGACTGCACCATGCGATACACACCGCAGAAAGCTTCGGCGCAAATATTTGCGGTCTTCATTTATTCGAATATTCGAATATTTATTCTATTTCAACGCTTCGGATATATTCTATAGTAATTTGAAGTAACTCAATTATTTCGACTCTACTGTGCGGATTCGTATTTAAATTTGGCTCGAATATTCAAAGGATTCAAACATTACAACGCTGGTATGTTCACGTCATTATTTCGTATACGAAATCCAATATACGAAAAAGCTTTTCAAAATCAAAGCCCAATAAAAGCTGAATTACACCATAGCAAAACGATGCTGATTATACTAACGAACTTTAAAGAAATTCTTCATTCGATTCCGAACAATATTCTATAGTATAACAGAACGCACAAAAGGCTAGTGTTAAAAAGAGTACAAACTTGGTCTAAAAGCAAAGTTAACTATATGATACTCGTCTGTTACTACTTATAATAAAATTCGTGCCCCCGCGATACGCGTATATTATGCTTTCACATATTATGTTGGTCAGAAAATTACATAATGCAGGTGTAATCCATATACGCGTCCCGCAGCCATCTTTCGATCGTAAACTCCCTTCGTTTTTTATGTATTTTTAATATAGGCACTTTGCTCCGAGCTCGTTTTTTCTACGAAAAGGCGCATACGACTTTCACTATAGCGTAACCGCGAGAGCTGTGCCGGTGTTTTTAGTGAGTAAAACGTGTGTCTGAGTATGCGTATATAGCTGTATATACACGAGTCCGTATGCATATATATATATATGTATGTGTACAAGAGCATATATGGCCGCAGTGAATTTTGCTGTAAAAGCTCTTTTGCAAAAACTTTATTATTTAGATCGGCTGTAAGCGATATTTACATGGCTATCTCAAAGTGCATTTTAAAAATATGACACGCACAGTCGAGATATGCTTCTGTGTGCTTTATATTTACGTGCGTTCTGCTTATCGAGGATATTATACTGTTTTAGTTTAAAAACGCACCTGTCTGTCAAAGAGCAGTTTTAATTGTTTGAAAATTTGAATAAAGCGCATTCGTTAAAAAATCGATTATAATTTACTATGTGTCTTATTCTTCTTATGAAAAATGTCTGTTTATGCGTTCTTTCATCATACGCATATAATTGGCTTCTGACTTGACAAAATCGTGCATTTTCCTTGGTCATCAAAAAACGATTTTAATTGATGGTATATAGTTTAAGATAATTCGTTGCATTGAAATATTTACCACTTGACCCACAAGAAAATCATTAATCATCAGTTTTTTTACTTTTACTATCCTGCAATTACATCACCTAGAACCATCGATAATTTTCACCACATCACACAGTGACACAATAAATCACGCAACTATGATTAATAATTGTTTTTCAAGTGAATTAAAAAAAAATCCCACTGTGCTAGAAAATACATAGCTGCTAAAGTATTCAGGGAATATTTTATGGTGTTTACTCTAATCAATGAAGTTGTTGGAACGAGTATGCGGAAGCTATGATTAAAAAACCGGGAAACAAAAATAAGTTTCAAAACGAGTTTTATAGAGATAAATCTTATTCTAAAAATACCATCGCAAGAAGATTCAGTAGGCGCTTAACTGAATAATTTGTCTAACGCAATGTTTCCTTCAAGTTTTGGGTTATTATTATATGAAATCATCGTAACGGTGATACAGGAAATTAGATCATGCTCACTTTAAGCATTTTATTTGCAATAGTAAATCTTTAAAAAATTCTTATCTAATTTCTGTTTAGACTACAAGTAGTATCTTAATTTTATCAGTTTTTCAAAGTGACACAGTAATTGCTGTGTAAGTGAATGTTATAGTCGTAATATCGTAATGAGATGATGCCACATGTCGCGTTGCAAGGCATGGCTCATTGAGCCATACCCATTGACATCACGACACTTCCTCTTTCAGGAATCAATTGAGCAAAGAACAATAATCATACAGCTTACTCCGCATTACAATGTAACGCAAGAAAGACTGGTAAAATTCAACCTGTGACTGTATACTTTTGATTTCACAAAAGCGAGTGTGTTTTAAAAACGAAATAAAAACTGTTAAAAAAGTGTTTTAGTCCAATTAACAATAAAGCATCATTAAAAATACTCAAAAAACTGATTCATTTATTACAGGTGTGTTATAACAGATTTACACTCGGATTTCCCAGATTATAATTGTATAATAACAGTTTGAAGAAATATACGAATTATGTCATTATGACAACGTTTGAAACATACGTTTTCTCGATATAATTGAAAGCTATTAAGTTTTGTAACACCACAGCGCTCATCTTGTTTGGTTCGGCTGTGTAGCATATTAAAATAATGTATACGGTGTCGTAATCTCCTACTTTCTAATTCATGAAAAACGGCCACCTATAAGTATATATGATTGACAGTTTCACGAAAAAAAAGAACCGGCGCGAAAAGCCACCTATAAGTATACACACGCATGTGAGAGATAAACAGCTGATCTCTGATATGGATGTACTGATAATTTATTTTCGAACGTCGCTTTTTTATACTGTTAAAAATGACTGTATATAACGATCTGTGGATAACTGATCATCTTCCGTGCTATATCTGTATAAATTACACGTATTAAATTTGAAGTGTGATTATATAAGAAATTTTTTGTATCGACTATTATACATTTTATGTAATGCGGAATGATTTTCCTATGTAGAAACGTCCTATATAATTAGATTAGTTTACGCTGTCACGAGAGGAACCTCTCATCCAATTTCAAATTTGAAGAATAACATGCAAGTGTTATTAGTTTAATTAATTTTTCGTAATTTGCAATTAACTTTTAAATATAATTCAATTATAGCTATAAGTTAGCAGATTTGAAGAAAGGATGAAAGTTTAATTCAATTAAATCATTCAAGTAATAATAGGTTAAAAATTAAATTAAAATGCGATTTGATAAAAACATCCCTATATATATGCTCTTTCTAGAATCTTCATTCATTCATTCTTCATATATTAAATATTCGTCCAGCCTACGAAACAACAACAAACTCCATCTGCATACTTATCTGTCATCAACTGGAAAATCAAAAGAAAACAGCACTCAAACCATATAAATTCTTTCCTCCGAAGCAACAATAACAACAACACTAAACCACACCAAAACTTTCAAAAACGTTCACATCATCCGATCGTCGATCGATATACACATCCGCCAGTAGCGCGCCAAGAGATCCTCAACACAAAGCACGTCCGCACAATCAAAGTTCAAGATTTTTTTTTGCTCCAACTCAACCCCCGACACACACACACACCCTTCGACACAAACAAAACCTCGAAAACTCCATAGATTTGACGCGTCTGTATATATGTATGTTTATATATATATATATGTACCTCCTTCAGTGCGGTCACACATGTGTGTCCATTCCACGCACGACTGCGGTGGACTATTGCCTGTTGGCTGTGCAGAGCTACTTCGTGACCCGACTCTCCTCTCTTTCGTGTATATGTGAACGCGTCGCAAAAGTAAACACATGCACGAGGAGAAGGAGAAGAACGATCGAGAGAGACTGATGCGTATATGTGTACGAGTGCGTAAGTGTATGTATGTACGTATACATATATATATGCGTAAGCAGCTGAATCGGTCTTATACGACTTTTCGCCTTTTTTTCGCCGGTGTCCTTGTCGCGACGCGCGCGATCATTTTTTTTATGCGTCTTTATACACTTCGCTCTTTCTTTTTCTGGACTATACGTGCGCGAGACTGGCTTCTAGCGAGCATAATTATGTAGATTTTTCGGTTGGATTCGTTTCTTTTTTTTTTTTTTTTTTTTGGTTCTGTTGAGTTTGATTTTGGGATGGGTCGTGTATTTGAGAAGAATATGCTTGCGCGAAGAAGGAATTTTTATATTTGGGTTTTCAGCACGAATTGATTACGTATTCACTGATAATTGGGTGTGTAAATTCAAATTGGCTATCGACTCTACGTGATTCCACGAAGAAAATCGAGTGAAAGAATGAAGTGTAATTTTAGAGAGAGAATCGAAAAAGGAGTTATATAGTATCTATACTTCGTTCTCTCGTGAGTTGGATTTTGAATATTTTATATCCACAAATGCAATTTTCTATACTTGTCTTCGCTAGGAACGGATTCAATAGACGATTCTAAAGTTTTCTAAAAATCTTCGTCTTATACCTTGTGCTCGAAAACAGTTTTTTTACTTCTTTTTTTCTTTGAGCAAACACGACCACAGTCGCAGAGGCAAATACGAATTACGAAATAAGAAAAGAGTGTTTTTTCTCTGAAAAATGACACGTGTAAAGTGTCCGAGTACACTACTCAAAGAGCATACTATGAGGAAACATAATTTCAAAGCGATTTTCAAGTAAAAACTCGAATTTTGAAGCGAGCGACAATTTTTCAAACGTATATTATACAAAAGCATATTTACAATCTATCATGAAAAATCAACGCACTGCATTTCACCTGAGCACCAGTATACTGAATTACGTTAAATAACGTAAACGTAACCGTCATATTTATAGGTATATTCTTTCAATCCGGTCTCGGCGTAATCTCGCTCGATTTGAAATGAACGGCAGCAAGTGCATGCACACTATAAGCTTATACAGAAGAGATATAAGTAAATATCCGCGATGTTTTCGTTGGAGCATCACGCCTTGACGCGTTATCGCAGGCGTCTCGTCGCGTCAAGTTCACTGAGATGAAAGAGCGACGATCGTGCGCTTTTTGTCGAAGCTACTGCACGACCGATAGGGCTTGGAATTATCGAGCGTGAGATTTGCCCGCCAATATTCAAAACAAAAGCGTGATTGCGCGGCCTGTGACTTTCACAGTGGCATTGGCATGCTGCGCGAATTATTGTTTTCTTCTTATAATACTTATTGAGTTGTTTTTGGCCTTGTGATAGTGATTATATTGTTTGCCAATGTCACGTCCCACGATAGTTAACAATTTTTTTTTTTTAATCTGTATCATTTAAGTATAGTTATGGTATAGTATAGGCAAATATATACACACAAGAAGTAAATTTCAGTGAATTTTTATATTAGATTTTCTATTGGTAAAGAATTACAATCTGAGCCCGGATCCGCGCGATCTATTACTTATTGGTGATTTTTTAAGACAGAAATAATGAAGCAAAATTTCAGCAATTGCCTTCTAATGTTATATGCAATATTTTTTCTGTTGTGATGTTAACAAAAGAATTTAAGATTTTTTTCCTTGATTACGTTGGGTTATTGTAATTTAACGTTCTTGACGTAATAATAATTATTAAATATTTTGAATTCACTATCAAGTTTCCTAAAACAATGTTCATGTACTCTTTTGCTTCTAAAAACATTTTCATGCTACTACTTACTTTTTTAAGCAATATAATAATGATTAGGTGGTATAGAAGTTGCAATATTGTTTATTACACTTAAATAAAAAATTTGTTAATTAAGAATTATATAAAAAATAATTTTTGCCATTGTTACGAACATTTAACATATATGAACAGTAGATATATTTTATACAAATAAATAACAATAAATACATCGTTTATTTTTGTTCTCAACTTATGATTACTCACTTGCCCAATAAGACAATCAATTTCAAAACTATCGTATTGGTGGTATAATAGGTGCATTGGTTTATATGGGAGCTGTGACGTCATGCTTGACAAGGCGAATTGTACACTGCGCGTGAAGTTATCCATGGTAACTTGACGAAACCTTGACCGTCGGTGTGACGGCCATATCAGAACTTCAACTTTGATCCCCTTTCGTCTTTCATATACGCATTTGTACGCCTGTTTTACGGAAGGGTTTCAGGTTTCACTTTGACGCTATAGCGCCCCCTTTAGGTGTTTTTGCGAAAGTTAAACGTTCCCATCTTTGGTAAATGATAAATGCATCGGAACGGAACGGAATAAAACCAGTCATCACCTGATGTGAGCGTGCGGATGTGACTCTCTTTTCGTCTCGCTTCTATCGTGCAACGATATATGAGTTAGTTTGTCGACGGGTTTGATAAACAAATAGTTGTGTTCGTTATCATTTCGTATACTAAAAAGACGAATTTTTTCCAGATTGCAATCGGTAAATAATTTCATTGGACATATTTTGTTGTGACGATTAAATTCTTGGATTCCCAATGTGAGACCCAACGCATCTTGATTTTCTTTGTTTCAGGTGTACATAACCTCTGTATACTGTATCACCGATTAATTAAGAAAATATATTCACGATGTCCTGCATTGTCATTGGGGATATTAGTAGTGAATTCTGCAAGTGTAAGCCGCAATATCAGTGGACAATAAACAATTTTTGGATTTGTTGCAAAGAAAGTGGAGATGTGTTTGTTTCTCCAACATTTTTTACGACCCAAGCCGGTAACCTTACATATTTCAGCCTTAAGTTCTACCCAAAAGGCCTGGTTAAAGACTGTTCATCACTTTTTGTAGTATTACATAGAGAAAATACCGATATAATAGACTTAAAATTATCAATTCGTAATGATGGTGATTTATTGGCAACTAAACAATTTCACGAACCCGTAGTTAAAAAACTCTGGGGTTCAAAGGAATTTATGAATAGAAATTTAATCGAAAACAAAGCAAATAACCTACGGTGCGATAGCAAATTAACGATTATTTGCGAATTAAATGTACGCGGTGATGGAAGACTTATAAATTCAGATGAGCTTATATTCCAATTGCCTAATGGTTATGAGCATTTGCTAGACAATGAAGAATTCAGTGATTTTGAGTTGACGATCGGAGATAAATCGTTGCGAGCCCACAAGATTATTCTCAGCAAATGGAGCCCTGTCTTCGCCGCCATGTTTAAGAGCGAGATGAAAGAGAAACAAGAAAATAAGATGGAAATCTCGGACGTTAGATATGAGGTTTGTTTGGAAATGCTACGCTTTATCTATGCCGGTAAAGTGAACGACATCGAAAATATCGCTGATGAGCTTTTGGCTGCGGCTGATAAATATTGTCTTAAATCCCTTAAGCGAATGTGCGAGAAAAGTCTGAGTGACAATGTAAACATTGACAACGTCGTAGAAAAACTTCGAATTGCTTATTTGTATGGCGCCGATATGCTGAAAGTTACAACCATTGGGTTTATTGCTGCACACGGGGCTGATATTGTCAACAAGCCGGAGTTTCGACAGTTGCCTTCTGATATTATATGCGATGTTTTTTTCTGCTGTGTTTAACGTGACATTGTAAAACATATAAGCTTACATAATTATTTTTGACATTATTATTTAATATTTTGTACTCTATGTGTTTGTATAAAAAAAAAAACATTCAATAATAAAAATAAATAAAAGTATATTGCTTATTTCATCTCTTATTTTTAACTCGCATATTTTTCGAGTTATAATACTCGGACATTATAATATGTAGTAAAATATACGATACTATTAAATGTAAATAATTTATATATTATTAACAACTTGAATATCAGGAGTCCTTCCAATTAGTCGATTAAATTTAAATATTTAGAAAAAACAAAGTCATAATAAAATAATTGAATTGCCCTATAATATACCTAATGGATTTCACATTCCTCGAGATCGATTACCTCTATATAGTCGACGAGATATTCGCACCGCTCATCGTACAGGCTCTCACATACCCATCCAGCATCCTTGCCGCATCGTGTTCCTATATATACGTGCGAACCTAAATCCGTGTGGACTAAGCCTCGTGAGCAGAGCGTCGGTGCAGCTTTAGAGCCGCCGACGGCAGTATAGAGAAACGCACTTTGGACGAATAGCAGTCGTAAAGGTACAGAATACCATATAACCAGCCTCAAGGTGCAACGCACACACACACACACACGCGTGTCTTATATATATAAAAATACATCCTATAGAGAAGCGCGATAAGTCCAACTTTTCCACGAAGCCCGCGCTCTTCCTGTGTATTTCGATTTTCTTCTCTCGTCCCTTTTTTTTTCTTCCACAGCAAAAGAAAGAGAGAGAAGTAATCGCCGCGCGATTTTCAGGCCGTTGCTCGCGCGCGGGCTGTAAAAAAGTATGAAGCTGTGCGCCCGCATATAAGGCGATAAAAGGACGGCCTTGCGCGCGCACTAAAAGCTCTTTTCTCTCTCTCTCTAGGTCTCGGGGAATGATAGCGAAGGTAAGTGACGGGAATTGGCTGGCGGAATAGCCCGGGAAAACGATGACGACTGCCTTTTGAGGGCTATACTGGCCAGAATTGGAAATGCGATTCCGGAGGATAAGAAGATTGCTCGTCGACTGTTATACTCGCGACGATTGTGTGTTTTTTTTTTCTTCGCGACGTATATTCTATATAACTTATAATTATATACACGGGCTATTTTGAACGATCTCACAACGCGCGCACTTAAATAATTAACGGAAGCTCTTCGCGATGATTTTTTCCTCCTATATAACGGCAAAATTTCGTTTGCAAGAGCGCGCCGAAAATTGCAAAGGCCTTTTGTTGATGCAGCAGCTGTCGTGCGCTCGCGTCGTCGTCGTCGTAGTATATATAGTCGACTCCTCTGAAACGGTGCTCTCCTTTTATTCCCGGCAGAAATTAACGACGGGCCATAGAGTAATTGTCAAGCATTAAGCTAGAGCGCGAAACGTAATTACAGCAGGACAAAGAGTCCCTTGAATGCGTCCAGCGCTCGTTGGCTCTATCTTTCTCGCGTTCTCTCTCTCTCTCTTTCTCTTTTGCCCTGTAGTGGACGACACCGCGTTGCTATGTGAGAAAGTGCTGGTCTGTATAGCGGTTGCGCAGAGAGAAAAAGAAAAAGAAGGTGCAAAAGTTTTGTAGGAGGATTACATTATGTACGAAAATTTATAATATATATGGACTAAGTATATTAGAGGTATATCTACAATTTTTCATCGTCGAGCAAAGTTATATAATTGAAATAACTCATTTCTCCAACTCTATAATAATTTCTAATGTCTCTTTACAAACTCGCTGTATTACATCACGCACTTAATACCCGTCTCTCCTTATTTCTCCCTCCACCTTTTATCCAACCATTCTTTTTCCTCCTCGCAGTGCATAGTAGCGCTATCGGTCCACTTTCGGCGTGTCTTATTATGCATCCTCGCGTTATCGGCACGACTTTGCAGCCATTTCCCCGTAGCTAAAGCTGGAATCATACATACAGAGCCACAAGTTCGCGGAGCAATTTAAAAGTCCATTTGTTTTCGGATAACGTCGCACACTGCTCTCGGGAAAGAAAGAGAGACGTATAAAGCTCTAAGCGAGCTTGCAGTGTACCCTAAACCCGCTTGACGGCACGCGGTCTTAGAATTTTGATTCTGTAATAGGTATGTATACCGGTGTGTGCAAAAGGATTTGGGTATACGATTGATTGTATTTAATTTAGTCGAAAATGAGTCGTTTTACGGGTGGTCAAGTCGAAGCTTGAAAAACATACATCTTCCCGCGAATCGAGCTTCAATTTCGAAATCAATATTGAGCAGATAATATGCGTCAAACGATTGCGGAGTTTCCAATAATCGAAAAATAATTCCGCGTCAACTCGGCTTCGATATATAGATTCCCTATTTTCAAGTGGTGTAAAAAAAGACAGCGAATAATAAAATGTAATCCAAAGGATTCGGAAAATTTGATATTCTATCGGTCGCACGCGCACGGTCATCGATGGTATGCGAAAGTTCACGCGCGATGCAAAGAAACAGCGATGCCGTTGAAATGCTTGACTTCGTGGCATTTGCTCGTGTATAATATATATTAGATTCCTGCTGCAGTGCTATCCTTAATATTTAATCGAGAATGTCAAAGTGAATGCTATAGAGCAAACAATGTATTTCGCGATGTTATTATATTATACGTCTAATCGATTATTTATCATTGATTCGTGGAATAGCGAGGTAAATTTGATTGCCATTTCGTAGAAATACGCTTATGAAAGTGTATATACCTTAATATAAATATTACTATTGTAAAACTTATTTTTAAGCTTCAGTTCCAGTTAAAAAAAAAAAATTTTTCCGAAGCTACATAATAAAACATAAACTAGATTTAAAATTGAAATTGAATTTCCTATTAATTAATCCAGCGAGCGTTTTTACACTTTCATTACACCATTAGGAACTTTTCCAAAACAGATTTAATCCAGTTGATTCGCATGAAAAAGCTCTAGCTCTCCGGTTTAACATAAGAAAAAAAAACAGCATATCTCCGAACGTGAATAAATGCGCTCTGATTAATCGCGTATAAAAAAAGGAACGTTATTAATTTACAGCCCGAGCGAAATTCCCCGAAACAAAACGAGAAAAAATAACAAATTCCAATCGGCCCCGCGCGCGTGAACTCACAGGCGAATATAATTAAAAAGCAAATACATTCCTTTTTACAAATGTCTGCCGCGCTCGAAATTGCCTTGCGCGCGCGCGCACACCGCGAGCTTTTTCATTACACTAGGAGCTTTTCCAAAACAGATTAAATCAAGTTAATCTCTGTAAAAGGAGCGAACGAGAGAGAGAGAGAAAGAGAGCATCTAAAAAAAAGAGAGAGAAACACTGCGGCTCGGTGGCGTGCCTTTACCAAAATTGAAAATTCGCGAAAACACTTTGTGCAGTATATACAGTAACGCGCGTATCTCTCTCTCTCTCCTCCTCCTTTCTTTATTGTTATTTCAAACGCACCGGTCGCCCAGTTGGCGCCGGGGTGCATCGATTGCAGTTGGCGCCGAGTCATTTCTCTCTTCGCATTTTTGGCACGGTTTCGCCGCCGCGACGGAAGTCGGCTACCGCGTGACTCTCTCTATATATATATAAGTGTATGTATATATAGGAGCTTCACTCGCTTTGCTTCTATCCTTGCAACTTTAACTCGTCCTGGACACTTGCCTTTTAAATTGCAGCCGCTCGATTCGGCATTAACGCGCTCCGTATATTTTATATAAACGCGAATGTAAAGGAGGAGATCTGCTGCTGCTGCAGTGGCTGTATTTTAGCGCACAGCTCGGCCGTAAACAAAAGAGAGAGGAATGGAGAGAAAATGGAGTGGAGGAACCGGAGAATGGGATTAATGTCGTTGTGGATCGAGTCGCGAAATATGGATTTTTATTGCTGTTTTGGATCGGGGTGATGTGGGAGTCGTTGTCGTGTGTTATAATTTTGGTGATACGTAAATTATACTGAACATTAGAATATACGTTGTAATTGAAAATATACGATGTAATATTTACAAAAGTTTCGAATAATTGAGATCCGCATTATATAACGTATCCAAGAAAAGAAAAACAAAGATGTAAAAGTCAAAATGTGCAGTCCTTGATATTCGGCGATTTTACTGAGACGATCAAAAACTTACTTTATTATTTTGGAAACGATGTTATACAGCATAGTGATATGTATTTTCAAATTGAATAAATTTCTTGGAAAATATCAGAGTTATAGGTAGTAATAATGTTCATGAAAACAACTATGAAAATGCACGCAGATATTTGCTCTGGCAAAATTGGTGTAGCTTTCTCTTCAATATAAACATCGATTATATTTTAGTTGAATAATTTCAGTTTGTCCAGAACAAACATCCATTAGAAAGGAAAATAGAATTCTCGTGATCCATATAAAACCTCTGTTATTCGCTAGAAAAGTAAATACAATATTGCGTGTTTGTACTAACTGCATATAAACGGCCGTTTATCTAAAGCTAGTATATATTATAATTTGTATAGAAAAGCGTTTTATTCAAAGAATCCAAAGTTCATTACAGTTTATAATAATTCTCGTAAAATAATCGTAACAATTGTAAATATAATAAACCTGATAATCCCCTACAACTTCGTAATATAAATACAGAACATTTATAAAAATTCCTTCTTATATAACAAAAACGCAATTATACCTACTACTCCCTAAAATCATGTCAATCCTCATGAATTTTTTCACTCAAACCCATCTCCATCCTCCTATACGACAAAATACAAAGGTTCGACGACTTGACATAGTGTATCTCTAATATAATACGAAGACAGTACAGCCTCGAGTTGAGTCCGGGCTGCATAATCCAGGCGCGCTATACTCGCGACAATCCTGATCTCGACGTTTCCGCCGGCGTAGAGGCCGATAATAACGGCACACTCGAGTATCGCTGTTCGAGGAGCTCATAAATTTTCGTCCGCCGACAGCAGCAGCCGCTCGATTAATTGCTTTATTAAATTAATTAGTAGCCGAGCGACTCGTGTATCGCTAAGTGCGCGCTGACGACGCTCTTGGTTATATATATATATTGCACGCGTCCTCGTATTGCTGCAAGCTTCCGTGAGCTTTTGCACTTGATGGCGGCGCGATAGGTATTAGTTACGTGAGAGGGTGATTTTTCGCGGCGCCTCAAGATGATGATGCTTCGAGTGCATGAAAATTGCACTGGCTTTTGAGGATGTGGTCGTTGATTATTATGTTATAGAGCGATATGTTTGGTATGAGGCCGATGTGGAATATGCGATTAAATAAACGTTGACTACGTTCTAGACGTTTGAAATATCTAAAAACAATTTTACAATTGTCAAAGCAAATTTGAGCCACATCAATCTTAAACGACACAACCGCATATCGCACAGAAATCTGGAAAACAAAGCCATACCGGACTAGCGCGCAGCAATAAAAATAACAACTATATCGAGAAATCCTTGCTCAGCATCATTCAAACAATGCGTATTCGGCATCGCGAGCGTAGCTCAATATAAGCCGCAGTAAAATGACAAAACAAAGGAAAGACAGAAAGGCGAACGAACCCAAGGCTGCTGCAGCAGTTATTTAATGTCTTTGGCTCGTCGTCCGCGCGTCGACCTCTCTCTCTCTCTCTCTCTTTCTCTCACAGTGTGTATATAGCGTTGTATCTTTATCGAGCAAACGATAAAGAGCTTCAGCTGGAGCTTTGCAAATCGCCGCTGTCCTGCTGGCCCGCCTTCCTCCTTCGCTTCTCTCTGGCGCATTTTCATGAAATATGCATCCCGCGCGCACCGCGCGTGCTCCATTTGCAAGCTCGGCTATTCTTCTTCTTCTTCTTCTGATGTATGTTTATGTGCATTGGCAATTTTAATTTATACCAATTCTCTCGTCTCATCGCCCAAAGAACAATATTAATTTTATAGCATCGAAAAGCTCGTGCGCTTGAATTGAAAGCTCTATACACGTAAGATATAAGGAAGATATATACGAAGGGCAATAAATATATCGCCTGCACTTCATTTTTGAAGGGATCAGAAAAAAGGAAGAAGAAAGCACGAAGATCATCCATTCAGCACCTCGGCCCTTCATTTCCTCGGCTGCGCTATACTCCGCAAGCTCGTATAAACGAGCCGTAAGAAGAAGAAGAAGAAGCCGTATAACCGCGCGTTATACGTGCGAGTCGGGACTTACATCGACGTGCGTTAAAGGTTCTTTTCTTTTTTTTTCGCTCGCAGCGGTGCGATCGTAATAAAGCTGGCGGTATAGGAGAGATCCTCATCGCTCTTACGCTCGTCAGTGATGAGTGCAAGCTCGTTTCCCGATGCACTGCGGGTCTTTAAAGAGAGCGAAGATTGCGGGGGATTATTCGATGAGGGAGAAAAGAGAGCTGTGTAAAGGATCGCTGTCTAATCCTGGAAATGTGCTTGCGGATTTTTCACGACGCGTGGATAAAGATTTGAATTTAGATACGCGAGGACGTATTCTATTTTTTAACGTCCTAACGAAAGAAAGAAAGCTCATCAAAGATTCTAACAAAGTATCTCGAAGAAACGATCTCGTATACATATACACGATTCCTTATCTCTTTAATCCCACAGTACCCGCAGTAAACACCAAGCAAAGAATCCCCGCAGCATCTAAACAGGTGTAATCCGGAGTCCTTTGAGCAAAAAAAAAAAAGAAAACGAAACGAGAGCTTCGTGTTTAGATTACCCAACGGCTCTCCAGTATAAGAAAAGAGACACACCGGGCGTAGCAAAAGAAGATTGGAAGTAGTAGCACTTAAATTTCTGGTCGACTGCGGCCGGCCGTAATGTCGCGCGATGTGCAAGCTTGTTGCCTCCGACGGATAATTCGCGTCGATTGCGTCGTAAAGTGTGCAACTCTCGGTCGGATCCAATTAACGGCAAGCGCAAGCTCGCTGCTGGCTTCGTATTGTGTAAGCTTGATTGAACCTGGCGAACCGCTTCGGCACATCGTGCGATACACCTTCGGCTTTTCCTACGTACTAGTTCTTTTTTTTTTTTATTTACTCGTGTGCTTTATAGGGGGAAGCTTCGACTACTACTACTACTGTGCGGCGTCTTTTCTCCTCCTTGTACTTTTTTTCAGCAGCTGTTTTCTGGCGGGTCTTATATAGATGCTGTACTGTACTCTGGCGGCTGGTGAGAGCTGATGCTGCAGGTCGAAAGGTGAAGGCTGAACGATTGACGTCTGTGCTTGGTGTATACACACGGTGGGAGCGAATTTCTATTTATTTACGTTTTTGTAGTATAGCTTGTTAGAATGTTTTGTTTGTGTAGAATGTTATGAATAGCGTTTATTACGCAGGAAAATCTTATTCTCTCAATTATATTATCACGTAATGTTTTGTAACTTTTTTATTTCACTGATGCCACTCTAATGAATTATATATATTGGCTTCTAAGGTATTTTCAAAATGTGAACAAAAGTATAAACAAAGAGAATTTAAGTTCGACATTTTTTCACTTAGACAGTATTTAGTTTGAATTAAAGTTTGCGCTCGAAGTACTCAGAATGAAGAAAAATTGTATACCGTTATAGCATGAGCTGCCCAATCAGCAGTTTAGGCATAGACAGCACACGTCTATAATATATACATTCTGCGCGCAGATTCTGATGAGGAAAATGGGAAAGTTCCTGTGCGCCATCTATCTTCAATAGCCAGAAAACTGGAAAGTTCAAGCGGTGGGGGAACGGCCAGTACTACGTCTTATTTCGCCTGCTCGCACATTATTATTAGGCTGGTGGGTCTTTTTTCTACATGCATGATGATTCTATATATTATAATTGTAAGTCTGTTGAATATTTTTTGAAATCATTGTACATACTTGGCGATTGGTAACTCACTTATTCTACTTTATTCTCCATCAGGAATCTTATGCAACAATCAATGCAACACTTAATAGTGAGCCAGTCAGTATAGACCTCCACAACCGATATTATAAAATTAGAATACTCAATCAAAATTCACCATTACACATCTCTTTCTTACATATCAGTTTTCTATTCCGAGCTGAAAATCGGCTAGATCCAATACACGTATACTGCACAGTTCGATATATACCTAGAGGGATGCAAGAGGGGATTCTTGTTCGCATCGGCGTCAGAGGTCGTAAAGCAAGAAAGAGTAGTAGACGCCGTGCCGTCTGCAGGAATCAGGAGCTTTCTTCTCTCCATCATGGTCCTTCCGCCCTCTTTCCTCCTCACGTGCTGCTGCTCCTCCGAGCGCAGCCCTCTTACTTACTTTCCCTTCTTCGTCCTTCCATCTCTTCCACTTCCGCTCTTTCTTACTCCTTTTTTCTATTTAGACTTTCTCCTCCTCTTCTTCTTCTACTTCTTCTTCTCTCTCACTCGAGATCGTTAATTCTGGCTCGTTCTACTTCGGCGAGCACACCTCTTTGATCCTTTCTCGTGTGCGGAGCTTCTTTCGTCGTTCGCTTCATCTCTTTCTAGGACGAAGCGCGCGGGGTTCGAACGGCGTTCGCCGATTGCAAGAAGCACACCGTCGGCCAGTGCGCAGTGTGTGCTCGGATAAGATACGTGACGTTACCTTGTTTTAGTTCCTCGGAATTACGTTGATATTTATGGCGGACTGAGAGTGCTTCTTTCTCTCTTTCTTCAAGCTTCTTTCCTGCTTCTCTGTGCGGTCGAGTGTCGACGAGTTTTATGGATTTTTTTTTAGAGGAGCCTGAGTTTATTAGGATGTATTGTTTTTTTGGTTCTTTATATTATATAATTGTAGCAAGATCGCTTTTTAAAATATATAGTTGCTCGCCTTTCACTTAAAACACCATAAGCGAATAAACCGTTATCCATATACGTTTGTTTACAGTCGCGTATAGGAGTCAGCGAAAAATACACGAACCTTTTCTATCTTGTTTTTTTGGGTCAAAAATAGAATAAAAATATTTTGAACCATCGAAAGTGACCAAAGGGTATTGTTTTTTTCCCAACAAAAAGTCATCATCCCTACATCACACATTTCCACACTCCGCACACAAACCCCCCACAAAGCAAAAGACGTTATTATTTCCCTTACACACACTTGTTCCTGCCTTGAAGCTAGGCCCTTTCAGCAATTTTCCAGCAGCAGCAGCAGCTCAAACGAGAAAATATCAGCCGGCAGCAAGCTCTTAATCTGTTTGCCTCCACTACCTACTTTCCCTCTCTGTGCAGTAGTGCACAGCCGTATAGAGAGAGAGAAGGATCCTTTGCGCGCATAGGCTGCAGATTGTCACTCACTCTTTGCGTCCCTCTGCGTCGCTGCTCTCTTTTTCCGGGAAATTGCATTTTAAACTTAAGCGAGTGCCATGCGCGCGCGCTCTTTTACTCCTCTCTATATATAGGTACTACGTTGACTTTGCTGCAAACACGTGTGTATATATATTGTTGAAGTCAATCGAAGTCGCCGCGAGGGAAATAAAGAAAACTTGCTTTAGCTGAAAGTGGCAATAAGCTGCTGAAACACAAGGGGTGAGAGTCTTTTGAATTCGACTGTGTTTCGCGCGTGGAACGAGTTTTGGGACAAGGCGTTGCTCTACTTACGGAACGTCGTTACGTAGAAAAATATAAGCTGTTTTGGGTTATAGGTATTCTGGATTTACGAAGAAATAATATAATTCCTTGCGTAAGTACGATATCGTGAACAACTCGAGAGAGAGAGAAAAAAGAGTATTCCCTGCGGGTGAATCGAAAAAATCCATCGGCAAGCGAACCAACCGACATATGTGCTGCAGCGAACGTCGGGCTATTGGAAACGGATTACTTCTTAAGTCTGATAACTAACCGTTCCATAATGCATGAACGTCGGCTAGTCGTGGTAGTCGGCATATAGCGATGACCAGTCGCTTCCATTCAGAGCTTAAAGTTATCCTGCCGTTCGCGCTCTGAATCTACACTCGCGCCTGGTGTCTCCCTCTCTCTCTCTCTCTCTCTCTCTCCCGCAGTGGATGATGCAGTCTTCGTTTCGATGGCTTCTCCTACTCTGGCTCTTGTTTGCTGAGTTTTCATGAATATTTTCTTGTTTTTCTAGTTGGACTATGCGATGACGAGCTTTTTTGAGGCTTCTGTTGAGCCAATGATTTAATATAGAAGGTATATAACTTTTGTAGAAGTAATTCGTTCTGGTTTCGCTTAAGTTACTTGCTTGGAATATACCTATAATTTTTAGGATTTAGTCATCCTAGTACTGAGCTGAATATAATTTTGATTTTATTGTAGTATATTTTGATGTTTGTTTTGTGCAAGTTTCGGCAGAATCACTTATATTTATATTGGGTGTGTAAATGAACAACAGAAAAGTAGTATTTTGTTATTATATACCGCG
>UCOJ01001326.1:0-34294 GCA_900474305.1 Cecidostiba fungosa | reverse complement strand
ATACCGAAGCAGGGCATCCACTTGAAAAAGGTTCTCCTCTGTATCTGGTGGGATATGAAAAGCGTACTCGATTACGAACTTTTGGAAAAAGGTCAAACAGTTACTGCAGAACGCTACAGTCGACAACTAAACAAATTGAGCGAATAATATATATATTTTTCATCTCCCGTCACAATTTTCGATAAAAAAATCTTTTTTTTCGTACTTGGCGAGCAGCGAAAGGCACGTGATTACTCGTTGATCAAGGTTATGTTCGGTCAGCTCGTGTGGAACCCATCTTCCCTCCTGGTGTATTTTTCCCATTGCATGTAATCGTTTGGAGATAGCTGCAATTATGCATCTTCAAATTTAAGAGGCTGCCCAGGGCGCTCTCGGTCACTCAGATCAAAATCGCCACTTTTGAAGCGTTTATACCAATATTTACACACATCGTAAAATACAATATCCTTTCCGAGAATAGAACAAAGTGAATTGCATGCTTCAATTGCTTTTTTTCCTTGTTGGAACTCGTAGATAATACAATGTCGAATGCACTGCTTATCGGACAACATCGTAGGTACTACTGTTTTTTATATTTTTTTTGCTAATTACGTAATATGTTACGTAATAATTAACGTAATATTGGAAGTAATTTATTACGTAACTAATTACGTAATTTTTGTTGTCACAAATTAACCGTTAACATCATGTAATTATTGGCGTAATTTATGACGTATTTAATACGTAATTAATACGTAATGATTACGTAATTTTTTAAGTAGGGTATGCAAATAATTTGCACATTGATTTTGGAAATTTAAATAAAGCAGCTTTATTCAAACATTTGTCCCATTCTTCGTCTTTACTAATGAGTACTCTTGTTACACATGCTACTTCATATGTATCGTAAACTATCCTGTCTACAGGACGTGTATCTCTAAATGATTTTGCACCACGAACATGCAATAACAAAAAACGCAAAAAATGTTTCAAGTTATTTTCCATTTAAAAAATACATTCTACTTATGATTGGTTTAAACAATTTTTTTCTTTCATTCCATTTTTTTAGTCGTTTATTAAAACATAATGATGCGGAATCTCATAATATAAATATTCTGAAGCATCATTATCATCTTCAATCAATTTAAACCAAGATGTTAATGTCGTATCTACACTTTTCTTTATTCTTTTATTCTCTTGTCCTTCTACAAATTATACATGTTGTTCATTTTCGTAATGGACAGCTAATCTGTAAATTACATAAGATTGCTCACTTAATTTAAATTATGAAATACGATACATAGCCTCAGGTGCGCATACGTATCTTGTTGAAACATATTATGTTATTTCGTCTTAATTAAATGTATCTTCATTTTCGTTTATAATATTATTATCGTTATTATAGTGTATAGTTGTGAATTCTACTAAAGCAGTATCAGAACCTTTGTGAAAATATTTAAATAAATATTTTATAGCTTTTATTGTGCTGCATATTTCTACGTTTATATGACTCTCTAATAATAGTAACACGTAAGGATTATATGGTATGACAAAAACCATTATGTGCCACTCTACGTTTTGGATAAATAATATTTTTGCCATCGTTTCTTCGTCGATATGAAGGATACCCATCAGGATTATATTGTGTTTCATTGATAAATTGTTTAGGAAACCTTTGGTACAATATTTTTTGTCCTCACTCATACATACACAATTTTTGTTTTGTAGACCATATGGACCATGAATCATATTATTTTTTACTATATTATATAATCTAGGATATTTATTTTCATCTGGTATTTCAGCACTTATAATTTCATCGATTTGATCAGTATTGCGGAATTTCGCGTCTGGATATAACCATATTAACATATGAATATGTGGTAAACCACGTTTTTGAAATTCTATGACATATACATAACCTTTGTGTTCCTGTATAAGGCGTGTGGGTAGGAGGAGGGCGATTAGAAATGCAAAAAAAATGTATAGGTGGATGCACTAGCCAAGTGTACGTTGGCGTGTTGTATATTTAAAAATGGAGTTTATTTAAAAATGGAGTTTATTTGCGCAAATACAAACTTGGTCTATTCTAGCGCGTAGCTTAGACTATAGCGACTATCTACCGAACAAGTGCTCAGGCAACCGATCACGTCGAGTCCTGACAGAGAAGTGATGAGTCCCACGCGCTCTCCGTGCGGCCGAGGTGTGCTTTACTTTCAGCGCCCTCTGCTATGCCCACCCCCGCTGCTGGGGGTAGGCCGAGGCTTGATGCATTACTGCGCGCTTTTCCTCTATTTCTCCCTCTCTTCCTTCCTACTTTCTCTCGGGCTCTCGTCACCTTATCGCCTAACCAGCCTCGGATGAGCGTTGCCGCCCACCCGAGCTGAAATTTGACCTGCACTTACATGTGAGTCGAAGCTCCCGACGAGGTCATACGGCAGCCTAGAGGGAGGCGACGCCCCACCTCTAGCTGTATGGCGTGGCGGCCACGGTGCCGTGCACCGTGCCGTGACGGTGACTCGAGCCCACGGGAGATTGTGATTTGCACCTCGGCCTGCGCGTTGAGCTCGCGATCGTCCCCACCCCAACTGTTTGAACTTTACATAACACAACATCATTCGCTGTATACTAAATTATCGCCGCATGATTATTATTTACTAAAGCTATCGGTGATTAACAATTTTGATTTTATACTTATACATATTTACTTATTTCTTATACAGGTGTATTACATTAATTAAATTCGCTCTCGGTACAATAAGTCTCATTCATACGTTTAATCGCTCGCTCGCACATGAAAGAACAGCTGCCCCGTTAGTACCGTTGTTTTCTAAAATGCCCGATGTACTTTTACGATGGGGTAGACGCGTCGCGCGGAAATTCCCACTAGACAGCCCGGTTTTTCCCATAATTTATAATCGGCAATCTATCGGGACGCTGCTCGGCACTTTGGTTGTCTTCAGGTCGGCTCGAAGAGAACGGAGAGGATTAGCGCTGGCCCTTCTTAGTTATTGCCCGCTCAACTACTCCGCCCGCCCTATCATTTAGACCTGTAACCATACTGCGCACTGTCCCTTTTTAATGACATGCCAGCCTGCGTGCTTCCTTCGCAGCGTGCCCGATTATCGCCCGTCCTGCGCTCTACTTTTTATTGCTTTATAGCCTATACTACGCCTACACCTTTTCGATGAAACACATCGGCTGCTTTCCCTCTGTACGCTGCGACGCTTTTCTACCCTCGAAACTCCCCATCTTTGCGCGTATATGTGTATATATCCGTAACAGTGTGTGTGTATAGTTAACTAATTTTCTCGTATACTATACACGGCTGTCCGATATCACGGAGGTGTGCGTTTATTATTGTATATATAGGCAGAAAGTAATTGACTTTTGTAATAAATAAATGAAATACGTGTAGATATAGTCGCTGGTTATATTTTCTCTGTCTCCAATTCAATTTCAAAGCAAGCGAGCTGATGAAATTGCTAAAATAATATTATTTAATTTCATAAAAGCAATCAATTTACCTTGAATAATTGAACTGTTCCCGTTTAACCTGTAGGTATGCATAGATACGCATCGTATTCAAAAACCACATGTAACTCATGAATAATTCACTGGGAAAGTACTAGATGATGTACTACAAAAAAAACACACTTTCCCTCTCGTCAGAGATCAATATTCAACGGCAAAACGTATATAATACATCAAAATCATTTCCTATATTGGAAACAACAAAATTCCCACAGGTTCACCTGTTCTCGAAGCTAGAGAAAGAGAGGTAATCTCGCACGTACAACGACTATGATGCACATATACCTATACCAAGCTGTTTTTCTCTCTCTAACGTATTTAGCAGAGCGCACAGTGGCATATAAGGGAGAGGATCACACGGCGGGTAGTTTCGCGGCGTATAATAACCAGGGAAATCGCCGGGCGGGTCGTTTCGCCAACTTGCCGCATTTGTCCTAATAATAAAACTTTGCGCGCCAGCTCTCTCTCCCTATCTCTCTCTCTCTCTCTCTCGTGTTATATATACACAGACACATGCAACGCGGAGAAAGGCGGCTGTTAATGCAGACACGGGGTTATATATAGGTATATGTGGAAGACAGAAGGGGCGTAGGAGGCCAGCGGTGTATATGCTATACTGCGAGTAAATATTCGGAATTCGAAACTCGCCAGCCGGGAAATTAGTGATATCCTTGGCGCGACTATACTGCGCTCCCGCGTAATAATATTAACGATCGCTTTGCGGCCAGCTGTATATAGACGCACATAAGCGCGCAAGGTGACGCGTCCATTTCGGAGTTATACTGCAGTACAAATAAATTTGTTGCATATAGTGCGAATATGCTCGAAGGCACAGGGAGACTTATGCGCGTGAGATATATATTATATCCGTAATAGCCGGGCAAATTTGCGGTGCGAGCGATCGCTAAAAAAGATAAATGCCTCCTACACGCGTGAAACATAATATAAGCTGGAAATTCGTTCGGGAAACTTTAACTTGCTCCGCGTTCTAAATCTACTTTATACCTTGCGCCTTCAACGGCTGATTCAAGACCTCCGCGTGCGTTTTATATATCTATGTATGTGCCATACGCTGAGAAAAATATTTGGGTAATCCCTTAACTTGAACGGGTAGACTACCTAAAAACAAATCTTGTTTGTAAGTAGCAGTAACTCACTGTTTTTACTATCTTGGTTATTATTGAAAAATTAAAAAATTTGTATTCATTCGTGATAAAAATGTTTAAAACACATAGTAAAAACTTAGTTTATAGCAAAAATTATTGCTTTTAATAGTATACGGGAGTTCTATTCTATAGGTGCCAGATTTTGAGGTTATGCGTCTTCTTATCTCTCTTTAAAAAAGTGATGACCGGATGTTTTGAAGCCGTTAATAAAGCGATTTGATTGGTTGGGAAACAAATACCCGGTCTGAACATAGTTACGATTTTGAACTTCTAACCTCAAGAATATTAGCGCGCTGGATTTTGCTAGTATGAAAAAGAGTACAGCGTACACACGAAAAAGAGTAGAGCATATTCAAAGGTATTCCCTACTCACGGAAAAAGTTGCGTATACTCTGAAAACTCCTCCAGTCACAAATTTATGGGACTACCCAAATATTTTTCTCAGTGATAATATACACGATGCAGTTCTTATTTCTCTAATATATAGACAAGCATATAACGATTACCGCGAGGCAGGAATATACCCCGGAATTTTCCAATAATGCAAAGAGTGTGCTTATAAAAAAAAAAGTTTTATTGTATATATAAACACGCCGACAGTTTGTATAGTAAATAAATTCCAAAGAATTTTTAATAAGACGCATTCCCCAGCGACTGCAGGGATTCTTTGTGCGAAACCTTAGCCTCTGATGCGCGCCAGTATAAAGTACACAAGCTTGTCACATTGCTAACCGCGACGTCCATTGTTGTGCGAATTATATTATATATACCTATATGCGCGCGCAGGCAACTCAGCGAATTATACGAGCGAGACAAAGCGTTTCCAGGAATATGTTAAAAAGACGCGGGGATTTTTCTACGTACGCGCTTCGCGAGTATAATGGGCATCTTGAAACTCATTATTTCTGAGCTTTTATAGCGTTTAAGAAAGGGTTGAACTTTTTGTAAGATACTATATGTATATAGATACTGCATAGAGGAAAAAATATTTATAATATTAAGGGTATGGTTGAATGATCGTTACACGTTATCTTTGAAACGACTGTTTTATCAATATACTATGTGTGTGTGTGTGTGTTTTTTTTTTTAATGACAGAAAGGGCAAACTCACGTTTGCACTACGTAATGATGCTGGTGACTATTATACAAAAATAATAGTGAAAAATGAATGTATCAACGGTACTCGTTAAAATATAAATTGTAAAGAACAAAGACGATCGATGCCTGGATTAAAATTTGGCTTGTATGTCCATTCCATTTGAAATAGCTCTTTTCTATTCTGAATTAAATGTAGTACTATATGTATACAGAGGTTATACGAATTTTCAACGAATTTTACGTAGCAAACAAATCTCCAGGATTCGGAGAATGGTAATATTGCAGTTCATATAAACGTTTCCAACAAACATCAATCCAAGCTAATTATTAACTTTAATCTAATATAAAATTATTTATACGCGTTTGTTTTCGAGGAAAGCATTTATGATTTCTAGAGTTACATTTATTATTTTCATTCAAATTTTTGCTCTCCAATATCGTGCAAAACGCAATTTTCCTGTAAACATTACTTCGTGGAAAATGCGTAAAAAGTTGGTTTTATGATTGCATTTTCGGCGAATTTTACGTTATTTTCCATTACTTATAACTTTTGATAGGAGAGGTTATTGTCAACGAATTTTCGATCAAATTAAAGGTCTGCATTCCTCTAGTTATCACTTTTATTGTCATTTTAAAATAAATGTTTTGCTCCTCCTGGTAATAAATTATCCACTGACCATAGTAAAGTTCACCTATATATCGAATAGTATAGAGTAATAAAAGTAGGGTCTTGGGATGAATTGCAATAGATTGATACAATAGAAAGCGCGAATATTTGAATCGACATTAAATAATGTCACTGAAATGTCATCGAAAACTACAACAATGATTTCTATACTCGTGACGATTCAACGAACAAAAATCGTTTAATTCCATAATATGACCGGATGGAGGTGCGGCCATGATTACAAATTGTTCTATGTTAAAGTAAAACAATCTTTCATTTATTGCCAAAAAATTGTACAAAATATACGCACCAAAGAGGATCAAATTTTTATCTTTATTTATAACTGCGTTTGCCTTTTTTTTTAAGCGAACGGTCGACAAAACAGTTTCAAAAATAACCGAAGACATTTCTTTATAAGCTTGTTGTACTAATACATAGTACATAGAAAGCTCATCTCGCCAATACAGTAACAATAATAATACTCTATTAACACATGCGCATCGGCAAATAGCCAGCTTAGAACGGACGCAGAGGTGCTCCGCGTAATTACAATCGGGTATATAGCGCGCGTCCGCTCTCTCGGTCAACATCCTGGCCCTTGCTCCGTCATCGCCCAGGGATATCGACATACTTTACCTCATCCACTCAAGCAATCTAACCAAACGAGTTGCCAGTATCGACAGGCCATACCGCGCGCACACACACACACACACACACACTGTGAGCAGGCCAGCCGAAACCGGAAGTGGAATGAACTTGATCTCGCGACAAAGAGCTGCGAAACTTTGATGAGCTTACGCGAAGTGGCTTTCGAGCGACTTGATCGAGTTCCGGGCGTCTTTGACTAAGCTGCGAATTTTTTGCCTTTTTTTTAGGAAAGTAAGCTCTATGTTACATACACTTGCGGTGTGTTGCTGTATATAACGGCTTAAGTGCTTCATAGCTATAGTCAAGTGTAATGGATAAGATAACGTGCGAACGAGGTGTGGCTAACGCAATATTGTAAGTACATAAATATACGAGGGGTATTAAACAGTGATACAGCTGTTATTATGAAAAAGAGCAAAAATTGCCAAAGCTCTCGTACACTTTTTCTTTTCACGAAACTTTCAGCCGCTCTCCGTCTCAAAAGAACTACACGGTATAGTCGTAATTCAAACTTCTTCATTACTAAGTTGCTTTAATCACGAGCCGAGTTAAAAAAAAAAAAAAAAAAAACAGGAGACCGATGCAGGAAAATGTACAAGCCCGAATGCTTCTTTCAAAAAAGTACTGGATATAACATTTGATCGACAAAAAAGTGTATATTTACATTTGCGAAAGCTCGCTCAGCTCAAACTCGATCGGCTACAAATGCGCAACAAAGGTTTCATCGCGTTTGGAAGCTTCTCTATATATATATGTACGCATCAGAAGTATAAAAAAACGAACGAACCGAGAGAGAGAGAGAGAGAAACGAAAGCGCAACCGATTGACGAACAAACAAACACAATCTCTGTGTGTCATTCGTCCTGTTCGTTCGCATCGAAAGAAGAAAAACACATCGATGTACGCAGCATCAGAGCGTCATAGTCCCGGGATGTATAAACGATGACGTTCGATATGTTTGACCCGCGATGAGTCGGGCGAGCGTTATGCGATCCGAGCTGCAGCAATTCGGTATAATTCTGTGTATGCAGTGTATATAGGTGCGACATCGCGAAGCTTCAACTTCCGCTCGCTCGCGCTTTGGCTATATACATTTGATTTGTGGGTTAGGGTGATTTCTTGCGGAACGAGATATCATTACTGAAACTCATCCCTTTCGATCAAAGAGCCTTTCACGCTTATATTCCTCTACACACACACACACACACACACACGTATCCGTCAAAGCTGCACATATACAGAAATAATCAAAGAATCGTTTGAGGTTCAGCCGTTATATCAACGCCCGCTCGTAACTAATCCGAGTTTCAGCGCTACATACAGCTATATATAGAGCCTCTTCAACCCCATGTATAAAAAGTGCAGTGACTCGCGAGGAACTAGAACATCGCGCGAGTGCTTTGCGACGTTCAGCATGGCAAAGCATTAACGTTTCGCTCGAAATTAAAAGCCAAAAAAAAAGCCTGGTATATATAAAAAAGAAATAGGAAACGCGCATCCATCAGCAGTGCGTTCAAAGCGGCTCGAAAAAATTTCCCCATCCTTTGCATGTACGATAAAAGCACGACGTGTGTGCTGTACACATATATATATACAATTGCAAGGCGGTTCGCAAGAACGTCGAAGATATCGATCGTGCAGGCTGGCACTGCACACAATGTATATAGGTATAGCAGTTGGCCCGGCACTTTGACAGACAATTGGCATATGCACTTCCGGATTCGATTAGACACGCTCCGACTGCGCTACTGCGTTTTGTTCGTGTAGTATGTATATGTGTGTACGCGACATCTCTGGGTTCGAGAAAGTTCCTGTGGAAGCAGTTATACGTACGAATGAACTTTCTTAATAGGATTACGCCATTTTAGAAGATAGGTGCGTTTGTTTATTTTGTTTTCGTATTATCTTTTGCTTGAAAAATTGAATTTTCCGTATATGTACAATGATATATATATCGTGTTGCGGAATAAGGGTATAGCTCGCGAATACCCTCGAGGGCGGGGCAATAAAAACACGAAACGGATTTTCTTTATGCCCTTTGAACTTTTCTTTTTCTTAGCATCTTTTGCTTCGCTGTATACTGATGCTGCTATCGTACATGCGTATATACGCACTCTACAGGAGTATTTTGATGACTTTGCAATTTTAAAGGACGATTTATTCGCAAAAACATCTTTGGATTAGGAATGCTTGTATTTTCCAAATAAAGTTCTGCTGCCGTATACTGAATTGAAAACAAATTTTTCTTCTTAGAATAGGTATGTATGTCAGGAATGCCAAAGGCAGGAGAATTATCCTTCATATATGTAGATATACAGAACGTCCTAATTTTCATATATATAGATATACTTTTCTACAGCCATAGAGTACAAACTTCCACCTGATTTTAACAACACTGATGAATGTACACATGTAGCCATCACGATGATGTTTATAAATAAAGCTTTGACGCAATAAGCATCAAAGGTGCGATGCTTATACCATTATCTCAGGCTCATCCAAGAGTCGCTTTGTGATAGCGAGTCGATGTCCCGCGGCGCTGTAGCCTAATTAACTGCAGGAGCATCTTCATCTACAAAGCGAAAGCAAATAATTTAGAAGCTTTATTAAAGTTATGCGTATATATAAAGCCGCTGGACACGTTTTGAGCTTTTTAATTGGAGGATAGAGGATAGTGACCGTGTCTAATGCAAGCAAAAAATTAAAACATACAAGGCGATGATAAAGTTTGCCTCATATAATACTCTGTGCGCAGGATGTATATACGCGATAAGCTGCACGAGAGAGAATAATATATTCTCATTATATACGTGTGAATATAATATACAGCATATAAGATCGCGTCTGGAGGTATCCAATTAAGAGATTGCAAATTACATCAACGATGTCTAGCAAAATACCTATTATCTTTCTCAGAAAAGACTGATAAACGCAGACGAACGTCTACTCTATAGGAGCTTCGTCGCATAGTAAAAAATTATCTTCGATAAATTATAATGACAAATCAAACGACGCGCATCGTTAATTAACGAGAAAGAGTTGCGTGCTAAGAGAAAAAGAGGAACGAAGCTCGCGCTTTGCACACCGCGAAAAATAATAATAAGCGAGATGATGCAGGAGCTCCAGTGCGGAGAATCGACGAGAGAGAGAGAGAGAGAGAGAGAGGGGAGCTGGCGATGGCGCACGTACAACAGCCGGCGCCTCTGTATAGCTGCGAGAGCTAATTATGCAAATGATTCCAAGGGAGGTCTCTGCGCAGCTCGTTAACGGCTCGTACAAGACGTCCTGCACGCGCGGAAAGAGACACACGCGTGTATATACGTGCACAGAGCACTGGGGGTAGGCTTAGCGGCCTGATTCCTGCTGCTTTATATAATGAAGGAGAGCATAAGAGAGAGCAGAGAGGAAATCTCGTGGGCTTTGTGTAGCCTATATATACGTGCGCCCGTGCGGCTAAAGTCGTTAGCATGGATCGCATGGAGCGTCCGAGTATACGTATACGGCTGCAGTTGGGTCGTGTGTGAAATAATAATTCTTAATTAGGACGCGAATAATGATTCGCTGATTAACGCGATACGAAAAAAATCGACTCAATGCTTATATCGATCGACGCTGCTGTCAGAGAGCTTCGTGTCGAGTTGTACGCGTGCGCAGCCGTCTATAAAATAATCCAAATGGATATACTTTAAAACAGTATATGTCTAATGTGTATAACGCGTTTGCGTCTTTGACGCTTATACACTTAGGGTATAATATATACGATCAGGAGTGCTGAGAGCGATAATTATTGCGGACCACCAAAGATCCTTTGCGCCATAATCGGCTTCGCCGACGTATACGAGAGAGGACAGAAAGCTTCACCCGCGACACTGAAGCTCTCGCATTCAAACATGCCGCCATAATATGCATCAGAGCCGCATCGCACACAGAGAGGTCCTGTGATGCATCGAGCGAGTAAACAGCCAAGTGGAAATGTGCGCGTCTCAGCTATGCTCTGTATATATATCTATATATCCTCTACTACATGAAGTAGCGACGACGAGCAGCAATTTAATTCCCTCGGCTTCAGTGCATCAGTCGCGTCTCTCTCTGTTCTCACCGCAATCTCGGCGCATTCCAAAGATCGTGCATTATATATAGGTATAGAGCTTTGCAAGATTCAGGTTGCAGGATTGATCTTTAAATTACGTTTGCGAAATTAACGAAACTCGCTGCAGATAGGAGTAATTCCATCTCAGCGAGGCAGTGGAGACGAGGCTGTAAAAAAAAGTCAGATGGATGGAAAAGATATATAGTTAGAGCTGAGAGAGCATCAGCGCGATGAGTCTATTTGAATTACCATATTTCCTTGGGAGCAACTCGGAGATTTTTTTTTTTTTCAAACGCAGCGCGCTCCGTGTACGGATTGATGAAGCTTTTCACACTTTTGGAATAAGTTTTGTAATTATAGCTCGAGAAAAGATAGGTACGATTCCAATAGTTACAATTACGCTTGAAATCAAAGCAATATTCCCTAACTATAATAAAATAGTAACTTATAATACCAATCGCAATTGCTGAGGGTAGCCAAAAATGCAATAAGCGCTTATGTCGCACTGTTACGTATACCAACAATTTTTTCCCTGATGCAGGCGCGCGAACGTCAAAAGATATCGAAATGGAACCTTATACACATAGCTCGCTTTTTTGTCGGGTGTCGCATCATGTCTGCTCATAAAAGCTGATACCCATAACGCTCGCGTCGACGCATGTTCGCTTTTTCCCGATCGCAATGAAATGCCGAGGACTGTGTGGGTATTCGCGAAAAAGAAAACGCGACTCCCGCGTTTGCTCACTCCCACCCCCCTTCTCTTTTTCTCTCATGCGGGTTGAAAAAGAAAGAAGGCAAAGAAAAATCACGTTCACTTGTCGCGAAAGCTTTCGCTCATTGTCGGAGCTTGCAAAGCGTCGTGCTTCGTTAGCCGCAAGCTCCCGACGCGCCGCGTGTGTACGTATGTATGTATACACTGCCAGTGCGATAAATGCCGTCGGTGTCAATGTGCGAGCGCTCAAATGTGAGAGTGAGCTTGCAAGCTCGCTGCCATCCAGAGCGGGTATATTTTAATTACAGTCGTCGCAGAGCTTGCATACACAGACTGCAGTACACGCTTCGTGTGCGAGCGCTGCTGTATTGCAAGCTCCGGCTGGAATTTTCTTATTAAAATTTCTCGGCAAAAGGCACGCGGACGAGGTAGGGGGGGGGTGGGGTGCAATTACATCGATGCTTAAACATCGCGCGGTATACTTTGTTTGATTTATTATCCTTCTCCGCGCATACTTTTTCTCGTGATATGTGTTATGTATACCTGTGTATACAACACATCGCACGCTCGCGGCCACTTCCTTCTCTCTTTCTCCCTCACGAAACGAATTAAGACGGCACACGTCGAGTCGTGCTCTCAGCGGCACATATTACAACACCGTTACATACACACACACACACGAACGTATAAATTGCCCTGGTTTCCTACGGAGGCTATATATATATACACACACCTGCGATGCAGTCGTGCCGCACGCGAGAAAATGATTTCGGAGACGGAGAGCTTGATTTCCGCTCGGAAAAGCGACTCGCAGCGGGAAGCCTATATGTGTGTGCTGTGCTATACGCGCGGTATACCTTGTGTAAATATTTGCTTCGTCGCGGTGAATCGGCGAGTTTTTAATGCTGTTTTCTGTCTCCTTTTTTTAATGTTAATTTCGTATCGTCCTCGTCGCGCATATATAAGCCAGCACGTTCAGCAAGCGGCGCGCAATATTTTAATATTAGCATCAGTATATAGCTGCGCGCACCGCGGTGTGTAATGAAAAATGAACGAGGCTTAAGACACGACGTGCGATATATGCGGATGAGAAATTTCGCGATGGGGATCAAGGGATCGAGTCTGCAGTGAGGATGAGAGAGCGACAGCTTTCAGTCATCACTTGCACATAACGCGAAAACTTACAACGAAGCTATATACCTGCTTTATATAACAATAGTATTTCAACTTTCGAGCGAGAGTATAGCGCAAAATTCCCGAGTATCTACAACAACAACTACTACTACTACTACTACTACTACTGTACGCACACATGAGCGAGTTACAAACCAGATGCATTAGCCAACGCGCGGTATAATTATCACTCGAGTCTGGCTGTCTACACGTGTGCCCGGTGCACAGCATGTTTGCAACATACAGCTATAGGTATATAGTTTAGTATAGCCCTGCCAGTAGAGGGAGGCTTATCCATATTCAAGAGTCCGGGACCATTATTTAATCCGTCGAAATATCGCGCGCACGCGCGCCAGATGGACGAGCCAACTCTCATCCACTACTCTCCCGACGAGTATCACTATTGCGTATAATTATTGCGAGACACAGCGAGTTTATCTAGAGAGAGAGAGAGAGTTCGTCGCTCCTTGCGGCGCCGGGAGCGATAACAATTCGTCGGCTCGTTGAATTGCGCGCGAGATCCTCTCGACGAGTTTAATCCTGATTATACCGACGAGCGCAACAGTCTGCCGATGTGACTGTGTGTGTTTTCAGCGGGATTTCCTTGCTGTTTATGTATAGTCTCTCTTTTCATCGAGTGTGGGATAAATATCGATCTCCCTCTCCTAAATTATTCAATAATAACGACGCACTCTCTGCACTAATAACCGATGAATGACGAGCTGTATATTACCTATAAGCCAGCATTTAATTTCTAAATCTATGTAATAATACTAATATACACGCGCGTATATTATATAACAGTATGAAGAATATCGCGCGCTTGTAAAAAGGGCGAAAAGTTGGCTTATCCGGTGTGCCTGATTCCCAATAAACTTTCATCGCACTTCCCCCCTCTCACTCCGATAAAATCTTGTTTGCCAGAGTCGGCCAAGTTTTCGACGGTGGCACGCGCTGAATATTCTTCGCTCGCGTGATTTGCCCGTCCGCACGCAAGTTTTCGAACTGAGCGCGCGCGCGCGCTTTCTGTGCTTTACGACTGATAGTTATTACACTTTGCTCCTCTCTCTCTCTCTCTCTCTCTCCCTATATAACTATATACATATCTGTGCAGCTCTAACTACATTAGTTTCTGCGACGACGTCAGCTGTGTATGAACAAAAGAAAAAAAGGAACTTTTGATCGCACAGCGCGGGAAATTCAAATACGCGGATATATACTGTTTCGCGCATGCGCGCCAAGCGAGTTATTGTATCAATTATGCAAATGCCAGTGCAGCGGCGCTTTGGCGAAAAGGATCATGTCCGCGAAATTTATTTAAGGCGCGCGCGTGAGCGTCATCGTTATTCCCGGCACGTCAGAGTACTTTTGCGGCGAGGAGGTTCTCTCTCTCTCTCTCTCCTTCTGACAGCATAGCTGTGGGAAAAACACGGCCCCCGAAGACAAGGTTTGTAGTAGTAGTCGTAGACGAAAGGAAAACACCTTCATATTCCGTCGACGACACATCCCGAGATCTATTGCGGTTGTCGTCGTCTTACGACGCCCTCGACATTCGCGATTTCACGTGCGCACGCGGGAAAAGTGATAAAGGCGATACCACACTGCGTTTCGCTTTCGTTTTGTGCGGTTACGTGAGACGTGTTCCTTTTTTTTCGTTAGACACCCTTTTTCGAAGCGGGAACCTGCGCGGGTAATGGTATTCCACTCGCGTATGGGACTTTATTGCGGACAAGGAAAACTCGGGGATAATTTATACGAGCCGATCGAATTGAATAATTTTCCTCGGACCCCGTGAATTAATCAGGATGTGTATCTATGGGCGAAAGTGAGAGTTATGCTCGTATAGTATAACAATAATAATAGGAATCGTCCTGCCAAAAAGGAATCGTTCCGACTCTCGAATTCCTATATGTAGGAGAAAAAAGAAGCTCGAAAGAGATCAGAGCAGAGCAAAAAATTCCTACAGATAGCTCCACTGCACAGCGAGCCAGAGACTTCTCGCTCGAATAAACTAGCTCGAAAGAGAGTACACACAAAGCGAGAGCGAGAAAAACCCGATCCTACAAAGCAGCAACGACCACGTCTCGACGTTCCTTTGCTGCTACGGAATCTCAAAGTGCACACACACACACATGTGGCACATCGGCTATGACAAAGCTTTCCGAGTACGCAGTATAGTAGCAGCGTCTTCTGCGAATAACTGTTGCAGAGAGTGGATCCTGTTCTATGCAGGGCACAGGAAGATAAAGTGACTAGTACCTAACAACGCGAGCGCTATGTGGCGCTTTGATTCCTGGACGTGAATCTCTGACGGAGAGCTATATTTATAGGCGCTCGATTCTGCGAAATAGTGTATAATTTCCGTATGATTTGATCACAGACTGAAACGAGACGGCTAATCGAGAAGCTGTATCAGGAATATATATAGGGTGGGATGACGAAAGAGCTGTGTATATAGAGGCGAAGGTCGGTTAATTCACTTATACTCAGGGAACAGAGAGCGAGAGGAAGAGTGCATATACATGTATATAGAGACAGTAAACGCAGACAGGCTGCGCTGTAATAATGCCGAGCGCGCGAGAGCAGGATCATAAGCCCCAGGTGTTACGCCACGAATCTTCGAGCCCCATAAACAGCGCGTATACACGGTCGCCTCGCAATGCCAAGTTTATACAGTTGGAACAGGCTGCCGCGTACGGGAAGAGACGTGTATTATTATTATGTGCAAAGCTTTGATTTCTCTCTGTAAAACTGCGTCGATCAGGCAAACGTATCCATAAAAACCTTTGTTATTATTAAAACATATACGATATATAGCTGTACATACGTGTTATACAGGGTCGTTGGCAAGTTTGCCCTCGCATTTGACAAGGAGCGAGCTGTCCAAATAGAATAGCTGCTGCTGCTACGCGCACGACCGCAACGCGTATAAACGGCCGCACTTATACGCGGAGGAAGAGGGCCAATTCCCCGCTCTCGGTGTGTATATGTATATAGCTCTGGCCTCAATTCCCAAGACTAGTTTCCATCCGCTATATACTGTGTACACCGCGCGAAAAATGCGCCGTCGTGCATGGCATTCTGTGTGCAAGGAACAATTTCGCCTTGAATTATACTCGGAAGAGCAGTTGAATGGCTGTGCATACTGACGTTTGATTTCTTTTCTTTTTCTTTTTTCGAAAAACCAGTGCTTTCTGATATGCAATTAACTTGTGTTCCGCGCTGTTTGTCGGGCATTCTTTGCAATTGCTGGAAATGATGCGTACAGCGATGCATTGTTCTTTTGTAATCCCCTTGTTATATTTTGCGGCCCCGTTTTCGCTAACGAACAGCCTTCAAGAGTTTCCTGATTAAATTTATGGAAGCTTGACTCGACGCTATACACTCGTCGAATTTGAGCTTTATACCAGAGTTTATATTGATCGGTGACAAAGTTTTGATTTTTCAATGAATTTTTAACTCTGAGAGTTCGCTCAACCATCTCAATATGATCGGTTATCTATATTCAATTCGATGTATAATTATAAAATTATAACTTTTGACGGAAATTGTTCCGCATATATAATTATTCGCAGTGTGTGCTATAATTTTGATTGGATAAATTATATCTGATAGTTTAAGCGGTGATAATATCCGCTATATAATCTAAAAGCTTGAGCTTAAAAGATGAAAGTTTTCCGAGGAGGCTCGTGCGTTTAAAACTATATTAGGCTCAGAATTGGAATGCACATTGAAATTCTTCGATTTTTCCCTGAACATGTACACATCTTTCTAATACTGTACTTATTGTCAGTTTATTTTTGCTTACAGATACGTGTCCCAGGAATAGAGTTTAATTTATTTTCGACTAATTTCATACTTATTTATTAACTATTTTACCGCGCTCTTACCCGAAATTATAAGTTTCTTGCGGAAACAAACCTCGTTTCCCGGATACCGGGTATATTTATACACAAAAGCAGCCATCGGTCGATAAATTACGACCGAAACGCTGATTATTTCTGACGCTCCAAGACTCGCTACTCTAATGTCACGCGTCCGGTGCTGAATTAACCATAAGAAAAACTTCGCAAATAACTTCCAATCGAGACCAGTCTGCATACACATACATAAAATAACAGCGGCGCGACTACAACGAGTAAAAAATATGGAAATCCGAAATAAAAGTTATTTCGCGCACACGCGATACGTCTCTGTCGTCGAAGCTCGTCGTCCCTCGAGTCCGTGTAGCCTTGAGGGAGTTTCGCCTAGGCCACTATCTAGTAAAAAAAAAGGAGAACAAGGAGAATGAAGAGACGGCCCACAGGGCGCGAATTCCGGAAAGACGAGCTTGCGGAAAAGCGCTAAGCGAAATAAAATTATGGAGCCCATACATTAAAGGATGAAAAAGTTTTAATACCCTCTCGCGCAGTAATATAGCGAAGCTGGCCCCGCGGGTGCTAGTGCACATACATATATGCCTTAGTTTCCTGTCGGAAACTTATTGCGCTTCTCAATCCAAGGGCTGCCATCAGGGGGAAAAAAAACCATAACCGCGGGAGCTTTTTTTCCCAACCGGACACGTGTTGCTCGGCCGTATACGTGCTGCTCAGCCGAAACTTATTTACCCGCGGGAGACCGTCATTTCGCTGCATCTCGATGTATGTGTAAACACACATGCAGCCGAGAGAGCTTTTGTCGAAGCGCGAAGAATTCTCCTTGTTGCGTATATGTATGTGACCGGTGCGCGAGCTTTTGTATAGGTATAGTAGACGCGTTCTTATTTTGCGCGCGCGTCGAGCACAATGGGCCGCCGATAACGCTCGCGCGTCGTGTATTATATGGCAGAGCTTTTTTTTGGTATAGAATTCCATATTCCTGAGCATATAGCAGTAGTATATATAGCTGGTGTAGCTGGGCTGACATAGAAATTTTCTTTCGAGATATGCGGGCTTGCGTCTCGATAAAGTCTTGTCGTCGCACTGCTGGCATATATACGTTGGGCGCTTTGTTTTCGTTTCGACAATGGACTGAGCATTGTGTGTGCGCGGGGAAATGATGCGAACCCATTCTGTTCTTCTTTTTTCGCCGCACCTTATTTCGACTGAAAATAAAGGTCTAATCCGGTTCTTGTATACCTTTTTTGTAAACAGGGAAAATAATAGTCTCTCTCTCTGTCTCTGTGCATTATGTCGAGAGTTGTGCGTTTGACGTCTGTCGAAGAGAAGCGATTATTATCTGCGTATTTCGTATTGATATTTCGACCGTTTTCTATTCTACGTAATACACACAGAGAGTCTAAAACTGGCGACTCGTTAACGGGGCGTGGACAATAATTTCCGCGATAAAACACCACCGAGAGAAAATGAGAAACTACTCCTCTTTTTCTCTGCGTTGAAATGACTTTGTAGCTCGTCGAGTTTCTTCAACGTATAGAGAAAAAGAGAGAGAGAGAGAACATGTCGTGCGCGCGCGAAATCGAAGCTGTATAGTGCAGCAGCGAACGGAAGATGAAAGCGGATATCGAACGAAGAGGGTATTACGGGGCGGTGAGGAGGGCTTTCGCGATAGCTCGAATGAGAACGTCTGTCTCTCTCTCTCTCGCTCTCTTTCGTTCGGCGATTTATACGACGGGAGAAAAAGTCGTAAATTACGTATACGAGAGAGCGAGTCGCGTTTCCTCCGCGACGTTTATGGTACTCGATGTCTCTCTGGCGCTCGTGTGTATACGCGTACGTGTATATACAGCGAGAGCGGAAATTAAGACGAGGAGGTAGGTGGCCACAGGCTGCTGCTGCTACTGCTGGCTTAGCTGGTCTTATTTATACCGACAGATGTAGCGACGATTAAAGGACGCTTCAAAGATTGTACGACGAGTGTATGTGTCTGCAGCTTTGGAAATGGTAAACACGTGTTTGAGGGGGAGAGAGAGAGACGCAATAAACAAAGTTTTTCCTAGTCTTTGAGACGCGACGAGGAGAGCGAATTACTTTTTACGATTAGGTATACGACTGGGAACGAGACGTGTAGTATATATTCGCTGTGTTTTTTAATTTAAATTTACACTCGCAGATAAAGACAATATATATCGCCGGGAAAGTTTTAATTCTGTCTTTCTGTTTTAATAAATCTCCGACGTCGTTAGCTCGCGGCCGATAAAATTTCCTGCGACCTCCCCCTCCGACGAGAAGTCCCTTTAAATTTTAAAGCGCGCCAAGCATATTGCTGCGCGCAGCTTGGTATAACGTCACTGTTCGCCATTGCCTTTGTTCCATTATATTTTGTCAGTCTTTTTATGAATCTTGCAATAATATTCTTTTCATAATTTAGTTCCACTGATTACTTCTCGATAAAATTAGTGGAACAAAATTTTAGCTTACACATGCTTGCTTTTTGCGTAATTCGTGTCTTTGAAAAAGCATCAGTGTGCCGAATCAGTTGACAGTTTATTATTTCCATCGTACAGTGGTTTAATATAAAAACAGACTGATTTATTACAATATAACATTGACTAGCAGTACAGACCTCTTGACAGCGTGTGGTGTACAGAGCGCAAGTGAAGCGATGGTACAGGTGGTACAGGGTGTATTCCATTTTTGTCTCGAGAGTCTGCAGACGATTCGGAACATTTCGAAATAAACAATTAAGTCTTAGTATTGCGATCCGAACGTATGCACAATAAAAGAAGTAAAGTTTTTAACGAAGATTGTGTTAGTCACATAAATGAAAAAATTTGATTTTAAAAGGTCCAATTAGTTTTCTGATGCTGTCTATTTCAGAACGTTCCAAATCGTGTCTGCAGACACTCCCGATATAAATGGAATGCCCCCGAGCACTGAGGTGGTGAGAATGACATCTATTTCAATAGTTACATTTTCATACGATTATTAAATTTATTCATGAGTACACCGCGCTACAGTAAATATTTCAGCAACAAACGAGCGTTCAACAATATTTACATACACGAATATACGTGAATGGGACGAGGATCGAGTGGCAAATAAATAATTTTTGTTTTCGATCTAAAAATCGATTTATTGAGACTTGTATTAGAAATATCCTCTGACGCATTAAATTCTGAATCTGTTCGATCTAATATTCAGTCACGCGACCTTATCCGCTATTTCCTCTAAACTTGCAACGTACACAGTTTCGCGCTCGCCCTTCTCTTCTGATCACATTCTAGATCCAACTGTTCTTTCTCAGCCGGAGAGAACCATCGAAAACCGTTACCGCCCCATAGGAAAACCTTTTTTACGACACCTTTCTATACTTGCAAAAGCTGTCGCCCTGACGCTTGCTGGTCTCTGTCTCTCTCTTTCCCCTTGTCCGCTTTTGCGATATTTCTTTTGGTAATTTCTCAAAATTCTTCTACCCAAAACATTTTAAAATAGACAATGAACGATCGATAGAGCAATCAATCGTCCCTCTTTCAAATCAAGATAATAAAACTTTCAAATCAGTCGTATCAGCGCGAATGGCAGTCTCTCCGTCAATCTCATCTCTCACCTCAATTTGGCCTTTAATAAAGAAAGACGTCAGTCAGACCGACAAAAAAGCTCGAGTCACAGGCGGCCGAGTACTTTATACAGCGCCGCTGTAAGGAGTACCTATGTATAGAGAAAGCTCTTTCTTCTCGCTCTGGTATATATACATATAGCACTTATGCTCGCTGAAGCTCGGCCACGCGAACGAGCGGCTCATTCAAACCCCCCAATTACGATGGCGTGTGCCTGCGACACTCGAGGGAATAAACGACACCCACACAGCTCGTTGCTTTACTATAGCGCTGCTGCTGCTGCTGCTGCTGCTGTGTAGCCTTTCGAGAGGCTTATCAAGTGTTTAGCGAAAAAGTTTAGTATAACGTATATAACATATGCAGATATATACTTATATTTCGGAGCATTTGAAATTTGCCTAAGACACACTACACTATGCGCGCGCGGTATATATATATATATGTAGTGCATCAGCCTATTTCACGGCTGCGGTTATACACAGTTCGATACTTAGGCGCTCAGAGTCGAGAGTAGACACAGCGGCAGCCCCATCAGTTCTCCTTGCTTCGAAGACTGAGCACTATACTGCCGACTTGGCGGGTGTAGAGCAGCAGCAGCAGCAGCAGTAGCACACGTGAATGATTAACTCGCGCCGTTGCAGCCGAGTCATCGTTTCCAATTCAGTAGCGCTGCATGCTTGTGTATATATACTAGGATCCTTAAGTAATCAGCGCGAAACTTTGCGTCGCTTCTGCAACAAAACATATATACATATATATATATAGTATAGCGAAGCTGCTGCTGCTCCTCTCTTTCATCCGGCAATCAGTCTCGAATCATAAATACCGATAAACGCCGCCGGGAGAGAAAGAGAGAGGGAGAGAACGAAACAGATTGCCATCGCGTGCCAAGTGGCCAGCGCACACGCCTCTCGGACTGTGTATATAGCTAACCGTGCAGCTACAGCGGCAGTTACATAAAGCCTCTTTTAATTATTCGCGCGGCCGGCCGTCACGCGAGCCATCGATCTCCCGTTGCATTCTCTCTTCTCTCTTTCTCTCTCACACCCACACACACAGTCATAATGTGTGATGTACAATTTCGAATCCGACGAGCGGTTATTGCGGTGCGTTTGTTATATACATAGTCGAAGCGCTTTTTTCGTCTCTCGTCGCAACGACGAGAAAAATTCCGATGCCGTGAAATATCTGCGTCCGACTAAAACTGTCCTGTTCCACTGAAATCTTAACGAATCGCCTAAACCAAATGTATTTCATCTTCGTAGTTAATTAATCAAGCTGCTTCTATTTACAAAGATTAATTGCAAATAAAAACAAGCTCGGATGAGAAAGTTCTCGAGAGTTTTGACAGAAGCTGCCGAGGATTTAACAAATAAAATCATAATAAACTGATGGCGCTGCGCACACACCTGGTATGTACATAATACTCACTTCATTAGACGTTTTATATAGCTAGCAGATAGAGTCTGAAACGATGGATTTTTTTCTCTATTTTTAGAGCTCTCTTGCAAGCTCTACTGTAGTGGCATATGTATATATAGTGGGTCAAGATGAATCTGCTGGGTATATACACCGGAGCTCGAGAAACGCGGTCAATCCTAATGAAATAAGCTTAACTGAGGTTCTCGGCTACAGCCGAGCTTTCTCGTGCGCGCGCGCCTCTCTGTATTATTATACATTATTAACTTGAACCTTGATATAGAAATTGCCTGCGGCATTTGATTACCGGTTACTCGATAATTATTATTATATCGAAGATAAATTCATTTATTTTCTGACTCTCCTTTTGAATTCCGCTTTACCGCAGCAAAGTAGTCGACAGTGTTACATACACCTACAGTTTTCAGTTCGTTCAATTAGCGTTCGTGCTGCAATAAACAAAGTTTTCTCTCGTTGCAATTTCATCGTACAGCAGCCAAGGCTTCCTAGTTAATTAAAAAGTTGTTAATTACACCACGAAATGACGAAATCAAAATGACGCTTTGCTGTTTTTTGTGCACGTAGTTTAAAAATTGTTGAAATTCCGTTCAGTCGCACGCGGACGAAAAGTTTCGTCAGATTCCATATAAATTATATATAGCTATACCAAACTGTTACATCCAAAAATAATTCCGCACAGCTATAAAAATCAAGAACAAATCCAAGCGAGTGCACGTACAACAATACTATATAATACAGTACACTTACATCAGGAAAGTCCAAATTGTCTTTTACAAGAAAGAAGGAAAGAAAGAAGCTCGAGGTTAAAATGATCGGGGTAAAATCTCGGGGCCGTCAGTTAAATCATTCAGAGTGGCTCGTCGAAAATCGTTTCATGACAAGAGGCCACCGCTGCTACTGCTGCAGCTGCGATTACACTAGTCCGCGCTGCATGTATACTCCATGAAACGCGGCCGCTGCACTACTATCTCGACACGCGGCGGACGTCAGGACGTTTTCGTTGCGCGTGCGAGGGTTGCTTCCAGCAAGATTGAACCTTCTACCGAAATGTCAATACTCCGCTGGGAGTGACAGCTGTACACGTCCAGAACCGAAAATCGAGAGAGAGAGAGAGAGAGAGAGCGCATCGAGAAATGCAATGAAACGCTGGGATTGATTAAAAATAGGTTTAGGAACCTTATTACCTGGTGTATGAAAGTTTCCTCATTTAGATATTCAAAGCTGAGCTTTTGCACTTTTAACGATGTGTACGTTACCAAAATTCAATTCCAAAATTCATGGAAAATCACCGGTAACCTATACGGTAGAAACAGTGTTTCCAGCAAAATCCCTAATAGTACATTTCGAGAATCCGATTTTAGCTTCGAGTTAACGTTTGCGCATGCATCAAGCAAGCGAAGCGAGTATGTATGGAACCGTATATGTTCACACGACCTGTATACAGCCGAACCTCGATTCAGCATATACGCTTTTTTGACGCAGTGCGTAACGTTTCTCAAACGTTTCATTTGAAACTGAGGAAACTTTACAATCAACGTTTCTTAGTCTCAAATGAAACTAAGAAACGCAAGCTCGTTAAAAGTCTTCGACTTTGCAATCTTGCGTACTATACAATACGTTTATACAAACGAACTAAGCCGTATCGCACTCCAGCGAATAATAATCCATCCCGACGAATATAATCGCATTCCATGCTAATTGAAAGCAGCGCAGTGCCAAGCAAAGGAGCTTATATACTCAATAATACAACATACATAATGCCAACACAACTACAAAGCTGCAGCAATGAAAAGTCACGTAAAACCCAGGTACAGCTGTCTGGCTGGTTTGTGCGTTACGCTAGATCGATGCACCTATATAAATTAGCGCAGATTAACGCGGAGGCTGGAGGCACGATACGCACGAGGATCCGTGCGATTTGCGAGAGATACATGGAGGGCCGTTAGCCTCCTAACGAGGCTTTAAGCTCCGCGTGAGCGATGCCACTCGTTAGCTGCGAGCGCGAGCTGCTGTGCGGCTACTTATGCATATACTTTACTGCTCGACGTGCTGCAGCTTCTGGATGATTTTTCTCGGCTAAAGAAGACGACGTTTGTATGTAGGTGGTATTATTCGCTTCGTGTCCATATACGAATATGATATATATAGAATTTAACAGAGTAAAGCTCTGAGAAATGTGCTGGCCTGTATACTGATGATGCCTTTTGCTATAAAAAGCCGAGCGGGGATCGATTATTCTCCCAATCGTAAAATGAATTAGACAGGTAAGTGCAATCTAGACGTGTCAAAGGACACGCGATATGACGCAACGCAATCAGGGTTATTCAATCGGTATAAATGCGTAATCAAATTTTCGCAGCTTTGCTTTTGCGCATTAGGTATAGTACGTGCACACGCTTTTAATCAGGAATAGACTTTATAGTAGGCCGCTCGCGTTTATCGGTGAATCGATATATATAGGTATAGGAAGGAAGTTTATTGTTCTTCGCTCTGGCGCCAAGACTCCCAAAGGAGCTATAGTTTATTGGCCAAGTCTTAAGTCGTTATGCTGCTGTTATGTCGACGGACTGCATATAACCGCGAGCATAAATTTCGAGCCAGCATTATTGAGCCGAGTCTCTTCGATGCTCCCGATCTTCTTCTCTATATGTATACCTACATAGATATAGATATACTCGTATATATATATAAAAGTACGAAAACGTGACATTCGAAAAATAACTCGCGAGCTCAGCTATATGGTATATATACAGGGTTGCGTAACACAATGAAAAGCTAAGGCAATTATACACGCCGAGACTCGAAAAATAAAAACGGTGGCATATCGACTTTTGGTGCTATGACGAGATTTTCACTCCGAGAATCGAGTCATCTCGATTCGAGAATAATTGCATCAGCTCTGAGCACGACTAATTCGATTGAGAGTTTCGTGACAGTTGTAAAATATAAAATACGATGTAACTCTAGAAGTGTATTTGATTCAACCGTTAATTTTATCAAAATTTATTCGTGAAAATTCAATAACCCAAATGAATTTATCGGATTTTCGAGAAAACCTAATGGACTATAAACGAGAATCGCGTCGAGTACACTATGTGCATCGCTAATTGAATTCTGCAACTCTCTCCAGGGGCCTAAAACACTGTCCCCGCTTGAGTAACGTTTTGGCGCGCGTTTTCTCAATGATGTCCCATCAGAGCAGATATATATATATATAATTAATAAGAGCAATGTGGACAGTGCTATATATACCTATACGTCGTATATATATGCGACGTTGCCGAGGCAACCATCATATCGCGAACTTTCGTTAATTAAGCAAATGTCCCGGATGTAAGAGCGACAGTCGTCGTCCTGACGGTGGCGGGCGCTGAATTAAGAAAAGACTTTCAGAAATTAATGACTATCTTATAGTATATATATGTACCTAATAAAATTCATTCCACTGTACCGCGATCGAATCGTCTGCTATCTCCTATTGCTATTGTATAAATATTATGATGTATGTATGTTCCGGATATAAATAGTGTAGTTTTGAACGATTTTGGTTATTAGGATATAATTAGAGTATTGAGTGGATAATTGTTGATTTATCCGATGATTGTACGTTGAGAAATATCTGTTGGATATTTGAAATAGTGTGATAGGATTAGAAAGATTTTTGAAAAGGCCGCCGAAATTAGGCGTCTGTTTTATCGTTAGAGAGTTTTTCGTTGAGACTCGTAAAACAAAGGGCCAGGCTTGGGACTGTGTCCTAAAGCGGAGAGTAGGCAGTGCTGCATCAGAAGTCGGACTGAGAAGTAGGCGTTAGCGTTTCTTTGTATACTAGATATCTTTCTGAAATTAGATATTTAGCGTTCAAACGTCACAGGAATAATCGGCTTTGAATTTGAATAAATAAACTCCTTTTGCGAGTCATTGTTTTAGTAGAGTCAAAAACTGTGTTCTTTGTGTTGATAATTATTTAATCACCTCTTCCCGTAAAAGTTCGTTTCCCGTGGAAACAATGTACATAAGGAATAAGGACCGTATCCGGCGAGAAAGCAGTTTTTGAGAATTCGATCAAAGCAATTGTGTCGTCGAGAACGGAATTACATACCGCGAATTTAGGTATGCATAACAAAAAGTTCGTCCCCGACTCGCGCAGAAACAACAATGATGAAGTGTTTATTAAAAGCTGCAGCGAGTATCAATATCGTTTGTGTTTGCACATGTACATGCACGCAACAAAATATGTTGGGCGTGCAGCCTTTGGAGCTGCTTTTTTTATTCGCCAACAATATCGCGATATTCGAATATTTCACGAGTTTCGCGTCATGTCATAATGCTATTCATACCCTGGGACGTATAGCATAGCTCGGCCATATAGTATGCACATATATATGTTGAGAGAGAGAGAGAGAGAACCGAATGATGCGCGCGGAATTTTTCTTTGTTCGTATCCGCGATGCTGATGATGATGATCTCCGGCCTTTATGCATCTCTCGTCATCAATAATTCCGGATAATACGCATAAGGCTATACGGTGAAAAAAAAGCCGAGTCGAGAGGGACAAGGCTTTCCGGCAGACAGAGTGGGGTCAGCGACACAGCACAGGCCTCCATTAACATTCGCTAAGACCCGTCCGGCATCGGCTAATCGTGGATTTTCGGGATATCCCCGCGCGGATGAACCGGCTTAAATCCTCCATTGTGTCAGAGCGAGAGACTGACGCAGTTTAAATTCGAACACGAGCCTAAGTATATACCTATTTATAGAGGAAAAGGCTATTGTTTTTAGAAAAAAATTGAAAATTATTATGAAATGAGCGCGCGCATAGCGAAGGAGTCTCAGCTCCTAATCTTCGGCAGGTGGCATCGGTATGCAATAAACAACGTTCAAGCGGATAACGCGGGCTATAGAGCAGGTCAAGTATTCGGACAATGCCGAGCTTCGGAGAATCGCGGAGAGAGAGAGAGAGAGAGAGAGAGATAAGCGCAGGATATAGAACCGGCAAAATAAGGCGGAAAAATCGCTCTGTACACGTATATATACCTGTATACGTAGCCGAGACTTGAATATTTGGCTCGGTTTTTGCAGCTTTAAGAAGTGAATCGAGAGAGAGAGAGAGAGAGGGCTTGGAAAAAGTCGCGCAACAAAAGCTCTCGATTCAAAAGAAGAAGCGCAGGAGAGGGATTAAGCGGGGAAAATTAATTTAACTCCGGTGAGAACAATAGCAGTGCAGCGCATACATCTTGCGCCACACATATAGAGCTGACAATTGTTATATCCCCAAGAGCTATACGTATATGCGGACGTTCATAAATCACAGGTGAAGAAGACGCGTCGAGAGTCGCGCGGTGGCTGTATAACGTATATAATATATACACGGCTCATTCGGCAGGTTTCTCTCTCCCATCTTGGTCGCGAGTTTCCACGAGAGCGAGAGAGTCAAATGAGAGTTGTGTGCAGTGTATGTCGCCTGTGTGCTACTCTGAAATATTAAGCCCATTAGAAGACGAGAGCTGCGAGAGTCTCTCACGGGAATGGCTCGCATTATTTCAGCGCGCCGGTGTGTGTGGGAGCGGAAAAATTGTTACACTGCGCCTTGTATACGTTGGCGGAACACAAGTGGCAAAGCCCGAGTTTAGTCAGACACACACACACGTGAGAGAAAGCTATAATACAGAATTTTTAACAAATACATCAGCGAGAGTTGATGATCAATAAAGATTCACTCTCGTGTAGCGCAATCAATCTCGCTGATGCACACACACATACACGACTCCATTCAAGCTTCTTCTTACTTCGATGCGCTGGAGGCTCGCGCGCGCTATAGGGGGTGCAGGAGAGGCAGCTTTTTGCATTTCCATATCATAAATGGTTAAGGCAGGTATGAATAATGCATGAGGCGAAATTACCGGAAGCGACTAGTAGACCGTGCGCGCATCGCGCGCAGCCTTTGCGCGGCTGTATATACACTCACCTATATATATATGTATATATAGTATAGATGCAGCACATTGTCCCGAGTTCTATACTGCCCCGGGGTTATACCATTGTGCGGACGGATCTCCCGCGGATCAAGTCCATTTATACGTCCGTACTTAAGGAACTTAGCGCCCGCGCGCGCAATCTTCCTCTGTCTCTCTCTCTCTCAACGTATGCGCGCGTGTGTGTATGTGGCCTTTTACGCATTAATCAGGCATTAGATTAGCACTTTGCAGCCTGTGTGTGCTCGATCTTGCGCTAGAACGAGCTTTAACCTCGTTATGCACGCTTCGCGTGTTGCGCACTGCTTCTCGTGGATTTATATTCATTGTCTGCGCGCAGCTCGTCGGTTATTATAATACAATGCAATATCGTCGAGCTTAGACGACGTATACACTCGATATATTATATACCTACTTGTACCAGCATCAGAGCTTGCGTTATTACGATAATATATCCAAGCCCGCGGCGAGAATCGAAAGAAAAGCTCAGCTTATAATATATAGCTCTCGCCTCGGGCTATACGCTGCTGCGGATAACGGTCAGTCTCTCTCTCTTTCCGCTCTGAGGCCGCAGCTTCAAAAGGGCGTCTCTCGTTTCTCAAAGCGTCCTGTGTAATACTCTACAGCCAGACACGCCTGTATGTGCTCCTAATCGGTTGCACGGATAGGAAGCGGAAAAAGGAAGAGACCAGTTGTTCAGACTGCTAGTCGATGTATATAGGTAGCTAACTATACACACGCCGAGTGTATGCGGCGTTGAATAGCCGCGTCGACATGTAGACCTCTTATCGCGATTGGCTGCTGTGCGACTTTTCATACGTATGTATAGTGCGGCGACGCGCTTCTCACCTGATGTACCTGAATACTCTCCCGCTGCACTTTTGTCACATCAAGCTTGTTCAGAGATACTTACTCTACCTTTTGCTTATATTATGTACACTCGAGCTTTTAAACTGCCTAGCTTGCCTTTAGCGCTGCACTGAATCGTGTCGTTTAATTATTATTGTACAGTTCGATCTATATGTGATATACAACGGTATATACACAAAGAATCAGCAAAAATCGACAACAGTTCCACGGCTATTCGAGTAAGTACGTATACACAGGTTATACACACACACACACACATCGAGAGAGCGAGAGAGAGAGCCGCAGTTACAATTTGATTTGCGATCGCGCAAATGAGTGCGTCGCTCTCTCGACTCGCGCGCATTATCTCGCTGCATATGCGCTGCCGATCGTCCGTATTCGCGGCTCGCCGCTAACTGCTGCTGCTGCTACAGCGAATCTCCCTCTCTCTCTCACCCTCTCGGTGGCGTATAATAAACCGCCTCGCGATTTCGCCCAGTTACACTCGAAGCACACGCATGAGCGAACAACGCTTATCTGGGTTATACGCGCTTGCAAGCTCTCGGTCCATTCCTCTCTCTCTCGCTCTCTCTCTGCTCTGTGTGATGTGTCTTATGGCTATTGTTGTGTAACGTTATTTTTACATCGCGTTTACACGGTCCGTTGGGACGAAGCTGTATTGTGCGTTCGAGTGAAAAATAAAGCGGGATTATATATATGTATATATATATAATACTGTAATAAAAAAGAAAGACGTTGTTATGTGTATACAGATATACATAGCTGTGTAACGCGGCATTTTCGCGGCGAAATAATTCTAGCAATTAGCCAAGACGCGGAGTGTAATCCCAGCAGCTATATCCCCTCGTGGCTCTTCAGGCCCTTCCACACTGGAATCCACTCTCCCTCTCTCACTCCAATCCGCGGAGCCGCAAATGCCCTCTTAATATTATAACGGACGATTCAGCTGCGCCTAGCCTCTGCTCTGGATTAATTCGCGCCTAGTCCGCTAATTGCATGGACAATTAGATTAATTCGCTGTAATATCAAGCGGAATTATTCCGCGCTATATGTACTGCTGCACTTTTGCACTACAGCTGGATCATTTTTTTTATTTCATATTATTATACGATTGTATATAGGATACAGGTATGTTTAAGTGCAGGCCGCATGGGGAATAGGGAATGCGAATGAAAGCCACAGTCGGTTACAAACAAATTACTCTCTTTATTGAGAAATACTGCATGATGATAATCACAAAAAAGTGGTACGAATATAGATATATCATATTCATTTTATACATGTATATAACGATTCTTTCTTTCGTCGCACACACATCCCTTAGCTCATCAGCTCCCTCGTCGTCTTCTTCGTTTTTTCTTTAGGCTATATAATTTCTTTCGCCCAATATCGTGTGTATTATATATCATCCATTCGTCGCATCAACGCCGCATCGCACACGTATCTCTCTGTGTGTGTGTGTGTTACACAATATTTTTATACGCTGATCATCTCCGATGCGAGTCGTCGCTCTCGGCTCACGAAATTTACACACATATAGCTAGGCTATATATAAGGATATCGCGCGACAACACATTATTATTATTATATATTATCATATCGAAAAACGCGCAGCTCTTGTGTGTATGTGTGTTTATATATAGATACCAATTTTCAACATACCATGTCGCATATCGAAGTATACCTATATGGTATATGTATATCGATAAAGAAATAACAATTTTAAAAATGATTCGCGCGACAATTCTTTATTTTTCACACAATAATAATAATATCGTATATATATATAGTCCCTTCCCGCGAACCTTACCTATAATTTCATCGTATACGTATACGCTCTCGTATACGCGTATATGCAAGGGACTTAGACGACACACAATACCATGCTCTATATCGTTCTCCTTTTCCTTATTCCTTTTTCTACATCTCGTCCTTGGCTCTCTCGTACACGAGCATCTGGATGCTTTCGAGAAGCTCTCCGTGGGAAGTCGAGGCGATGCTCACTCGACGAGAATCGCGAGAGATGAACAATATGGAATGTCTAATATGTACAATACCGAGAAACGGATAGGGAGAGAATTTTTTGCTGAATTTCCAACTCGCTGTAGAATTCAAACGAGCGCCTGCAGGTATATATAGCTACAACTCGCTCGATGGAATTCATTCGACAATAACTGTTGTTCCGGCTGCAGCCAATTCCCTTTGGCGCGTATATGAAGTTGCGGCTTTTTTTTTTTTTTGTATTTCGAGGCGAAAAAATTTCTCCACGCTCGGCGTTCGACAAAGTAATCGATTAACGGTCAAATGGCTTTTGATAATGACTTATTCGCATCAGTGAAGTAATTTAATGAATGCTTATACGTGCGATAATGCAGGTTCTTCGCCAAGTAAATGGCGTTTAATGATTGGCGCGAATGTAATTTTTATAATTCTAAATGGATCGCGTATATATTTTACGATAAAAGCTCATCTTGAAGCTGTAATAACTTACAACAATAATGTATAATGTTCGTGTAATCCTGAAATTGGGAAATTCAACAGATTAACGTATAGTGCTTTTTTACATATATCCGAAACAGTCTTTAAAATATTCTACAAACTTGAACGGAACGATTCATCAATTAAATCAGTATGCTCCAAAGTACAAAAGTCACGCAGTGTTTAAAGCTCTCTCGTATAACAATATTACAATTACATATAAAGGATTCGTTCTTTTACAATCACACGCGCGAGATAGCCGTTAACGAAATCGTTAATTTTTATCGCGCAATTCCCCCCCCCCCGGCTAAAAAATAAGAACTAAGCAATACCATCATATCCGCACGTGTATATATAATTAGAAAGAGTATGTATTATAGGCAAAAGCGCAATGAAATTTCTTCCGATACAACGGCAAAACGCAATAACATCGCGGGCACGCGAGAGAACGATATCATTAATGAAAACGGCAATAATACTCGGCTTATATCCGCCAACGCAAACATCACGAGATTGTTACAGCTCGTATACATCGAAATATTCCGGTTCGTGTCCTTCACCGATGCATCGTGCGTTTCATGCATAAAACATGCATACACCCCAAGTGAGGAGAGCTAAAACACGCGCCTGCGCCGTCTTCATAATGAAGTTGAGTGCGCGGAAGAGAGCAAAGTGGGTAAAACGTTTTTTTTTCTTTTTTTTTTGTAAATGGAGCTGCTCGTAGCCAAGTCGCGGCGCGCTACGGGCGAAAATAAAGGGGACGCTGCGCTGCAGCTTTAATTGGCCGAATTAAGAGTATAAAAAGAGAAGCTAGAGAGAGAGAGAGAGAAGTGGAATTTCTCTCCCTCGGATTTCTGGAAAAACGCTTGCGCGAAACTGCAGTGTGTGAGAGCTAGAGGACGAGATTTTTCCGCAGGCTCTGCTGGAATAATTGCGCGAAATTATAACGACAAACTCGCGCTCGCGCGCGCGAATCAAACCCAGGAAATTACTCAACGCAGCTCATCTCGACGATTCTTCTATTTTTTTTTTTTTTCTTCTTGACTATGTAATCTTATATGTATATAACACGCTCTTATACACGCACAATATACCGCGACTGACTGTCCGTATAATATAAATACTACTACATGGACTCGACGCAATTATGTCACCAGACTCTCGCATGCCTGCATACACATACATACACACACATTAGGTATTGTACAACGATGCCATGGAAAGATCAACCTTTATACTTGTGATCTATTACAGTTTGCGGTGATATATGAAGATGCGAATTTTTCTTTATATATACTTCTTTCTCCTCTCTCCAGTTAGCTCGTCCGTGTGTCTGTATATATATATACACCTATATATATATATATTTTTTTTTATTTATATGTGTGTATATATACAATACACGTCGGGACACTGACGCGGGAAAATTCACTTTGGATGCAGAGCTGAAAAACTTAACGAAATTCCCGCTTGCTTTGGCTTTGTCGGGCAGTCGCGCCTAGTATAAAGCGTTTGAATTTCGAACTCGTGCGTACTTTTTTTTTCTCCAGCAGTACCCGGTCTATTGACGACCCTCTTGTTTGGCTCGATTTTCGTTACTTTGCGCCCACGATCACGTACGCGTTTTTTTTTTACTTTTACGTCCGTACAGTCGGTGCGAATTTTTGTGTTTGTCCTCGATGGATGTGTATGATCTCTCTTTGAATAAAATAAAGCGATTTTTTCCGTGGAAAATCTTCGCGTACAATATTTTTTTTTTTTTTCAACCTCTTTTTTCAAAGCTCTTTCGACGCGAGTTATCCGCAAAAAAATGTGGGTCTCGTATAGAAAATCGATGAAAGCAAAAAAAAAGAAAGAAAAAACGTGCAGGGGATTATTAAATCAATCTCAATTGTTCAGCGTAGATATAAGCTCTCTCGTTATAATTTGCGAATTTGTTTTGCCGCCCCGAGAGAAACACGGCAATCGAGAGGCAGTGCATTGTTTTGCAGTCCGCATTGTTTTTTTTTTTTCGTTTATATATAGATAAAAAAAAGAACTTGCGCAAGCTCTCACTGTATATATAAAACAAAGATATACTCGGCGTGGAGTGTAGCAATATCTTTACACTCTTGGCTTTTCGAAAGTTTGATACTTAAAAACAGATATCTGGCATACCGCAGCGAGTATTATATAGTTTGCCGGGTAGCTTTTAACCACGTAAACCGATTACGAGTTTTAAAAACGTACATAATTCTCGCGCGCGGCTTGAAAAGATCTGGCGATTAGATACGCGATGCCGAGTTTGGTAAGGTATTACGAAAGTAAGTTGTTGTTGTTGTTTTTTTTCGTGTTGTCGTATCTCATAAGCCAATTCTATATGCACAGCACACGAGAGAGAAGACACGGGATATGTCTCGTAAAATATAATATATGTATAACAGTCAGTCAGTGTCTCGATGCTCACGAGTATATAAGTCTGGTCCCTACCGAGCTAGTAGTAGTAACAGCGGTAGTACGAGTCCCATTAGACTTGGTCCGAGACCGTTGGACGCAGCCGAGGCCAAAGCGTAGGCGTAGGATGACACGCAGTTGCTGTAGGCTCGTGGAATAAGTCGCGTCACCGCACAGTAGTGCTGCAATGCGCAGATCCCGTTTAACGCGCCGCCGCAGCCCCAGATCTCCTCTACTTCTCGGGGTAGGGCTACCCTGTTGGCGCCGTAGTACCTGTATGTGCAGAAACAGAAGATTTTCTCTTTTTTTTTCTTTCATCCTCAGATTTCGCTTTATCGTTTGCTCTGAGCAGATATTGCTTGGTTGTCGACTAAAATTTGCTTAAGGGGGTCCGAAAGTCAATTAAAAATTCAAATTTCGCGCCACAAAATGCGATTTTTTAAATATTTTTCAAGATTTTCTCGGCGACATATTGTTATAATAACTTGAAACTTTGTAAAATGATAGATAATTTCATAACGGAGGGCAACTAACTC
>UCOJ01001325.1:0-34070 GCA_900474305.1 Cecidostiba fungosa | reverse complement strand
GAGAGCTCGATTCCCGAAAATTCATAAAATTCAACCAATCAGGCTACTGCGCCATTTCAAAAACGTTCCATCAGAATACCTTACCGCCGAGTGCATGCGTGCGTCGGCTGAAAAGACGCGTTCTTCGAACGCAATTATGCTGTGTAACTGAAAATCCCGGTTGAATTGTCCTTTCGAGTGGTGAAATATTTTAGGAGACATTTACATTTCGCTTCAATTGCGTTGTTTGATTTCTTATGCCTTTGTGGGAATTTTGAGGGTGTGTTGGTGTTAAAATGTTATATTATTATATACGTAACTTTGTGGTTTAGAAATAATGCCGGAATATATTGTAAAGGTGCGGTTTACTAGTAGATTATTGAATTTAAGTTGAAGTCACTCATTTTATAAGTATAATATGATAAGTAAATGATTAATAATACAGAAAGTTTCAGTCAGTCTTCTTCGAAACCAACCATCTCCAGACACTTACCCCACGTGAATTAAACCACCTATTAAAACTCCAATAACCACCTTCGTCCAAACCGTCCTTCCTCAAAAAAAAAAAAAAAATCCAAATTACTCCACCCCGCTAATTACCCCGTCGAAATCCATTCAAATTATACCTCCCACACGCATATCCACTTTAATTATACGCCGTAGCGCGAATAAACGAGAAATTGAACTTTATCGTTGCAATACACACACCGCAGAAGAAGCAGTAGCAGCAGCAGCAACGCATTGTCGCGCGATTTATCGCGCGCAGCAAAAAGCTCCTCCGTTTTATTCCCAACCACGCGCGCTAAATGAAACAGCGCCGCCGCGTGCGCACTTGGGTATAATAAAGGCTGATAAACGAAAAAAAAAGAAAACGGAATATCCTATACGACGACTAATATATATGTATATACACGCAGCGGCTAAAAAGCTCTCGACGTTATTATCCCCCTGTCTCGAGGCAATGAAAAGGTCACGGAAACGAAAATCAATAGGACGTATAGTCCCCACAATTGAACTCGTTTTTTAATAACCGCGAGAAAACCTCACCGCAGCACATTGTCTACTAGAGAGAGAGAGTCGCCCCGGGAGAGTCACGTAGCTCTCGGCTTGAATAAGGAAGCGCGAGTGGTTTGTTATTCTTTTTGATTCTCTTCGCTTGGGAGAACGTCGACGTCGTTCTAATAAAACGACGACAGCCCGTTGTAATAATGTCTTCGTCGTACTATCTCTCTCTCTCTCTATCCTTCTCTTTCTTGCTCCTTATAGCTTCGTATATATAATTCCATTCTCTCGGTCCCAGTAGCGACGACTTTTCTTTTTCTTAATCTTCGTCCTCCTTGGGCGCGGCTGACAAGATAAGCTCGGACGCTTAAACGTACTTTCCGGAAATGCGAGTAGCGGCTCGAACGCGAAAGCTTTGTGCGAGCGCGAGTGAGAGTAGGAGGGGAACGTTGCTTGAGAGACGGGTATCTCGACGGAGGATTGTAAAGTGTTTGCCGGCTTGTCGTTATATTAGAGTTGTGTTGCGAGTTGTCGCAAGACTGGAAGGATGAAGCTTGAGCTTTTCAAGTTGTGTTTTTACGTGAAATTCAAATGTGAGACTTCTTTTTAACTTTCGAATTTCGCGCGCTATTTCATAGAAATGTATGTGTAATACGTGGGTTACACAGAACTGAATAATATACTGTTATACGGTAGACTGCACATTACATTCCGGATATATATATATTCGCAAAGTTACAGCAGCACACGACCATCGATGTAAATTAGCGGTCAATATCTTCCCAATCAAATATCGATTATTGAACCGTAATTAATTTTCCCCGCACACGCTGCAGCACGAGATATTTAAACGAACGTATACACACACACACACACACAGTATAGACGCAGGTTTTACGGTTATTGCAAAACACGTTAATAATCGAGGGCACAGCTAGAAAATAGATCCCTATCAAAACATTATGCGCTGCAGCTCTTTCGCCATCCATAAAAGTGGATATTGAATAAATAACGACGCGCTTGTACATTGTTATCGCTCTAGTAATAAACTATGGTATTGGGAGCGTGGCTCGGAACAACGGAATCAAGTGCTGCATCGTCGGCATACGTTACGAGCTTGCGCGCAAGCTCTCCAGTTAATTCGCTCTTTTCTTCGTCGACCTGCTATGATGATGAGGATTTAATAAATTAGCGTATAGAAATGATCGTGAAAGCTTCGCTGAAAAGTGTAAGCTTGGAAATGGTTCAATAGATAATTAACATCGAAATAGATGTATCTTCATTGCGAAAAAGCTCTGTGTGTGGTAATGTTAATATTTAAACGAATTAGCGGAATTGAATTAGTGGTGTACAAGAATACTACTGCTTTCAAATATATGCTTAATTGTTAATACCGTGTATACAATATACGCCTTTTTTTAACAAGCTGTATTACAGATCTACTTATCACCACAATCCCGAAAGAACCCATCGATCCCCTGACCCACAATAAAACGTCTCCCCCAACAATTCACTCACACCCCTATATCTCCTGATAATCCAAACGACATCAACCATCATTTTTTCGCATCACTCCGTCGATCAGACGAAACCCAAACAAATAAGCTTAAACAACAATGTCACGTGTCCCTATTGCAGGTGGTGTGGTAAGCTACACGATTCCAGAGTCACCGGTCGCAGAGCTGAACGACACGTCCTACGACGGTATACGCGAGTACGGTGTCCTGTCGGGTGGCCTTGGTCGACTGATCGATGGCGAGACCGGCGCCGACAATTACAAGCAGGACATCGTCGACGGAAGAGGTGAGTTTTATTACATTGTCTCTATATACTGTCTCGTGGATATGAGCGATTACGTGCGAGATGGTATATACAATACATTACGTTGTATGTGTCAATAGTCCATCTTATTTTTATCAAGTCGTGTGTTATATCGATCAGGCGTTCTACATTTGGAATTGTGACTACAGAATAAAATTCGATTACACGTGTGTGTGTGTCGCTGTTTATTAATCCATCGACTGGCACGTGTCCGAGTGACTTGAAAAATTCAGGATCACGATAAAGTTAACGATTGGCTGATGAAACGCTTTATTATTTCATTCGTTGGCCTCAACGTTTCTAAAAGCAGAAATTTTCTTTGGAATAAAACAACGTATTATTCTTTATTCCACAGGTACAGGATGGGTAGCCTGGATGCGTGACAGTTTTTCCGAAAAATACGTTGAGCTGACGTTCCACTTCGATAGTATAAGAATTTTCGATGCTGTACATATCTACACCAACAACTACTTCACACGGGATGTTCAGGTAAATTTATATAAATTTTCACCGCACGTATAATACACGCGAAAGAAGGGCATCGTTTCAATTTTCATACATTACAATATACTTCCGAGAGTTGAAATTTCTTCGAGCGGAATTAATAGCAACATATATATATTCGTCTTCTTCATTTAATGGGAATCGACAGCAAGTCGAGCTCGTCGAATAATAGAATTGATAACGATAAAATAACACATGACCCAGTTCAAACAATGATTACATTGGCACATCGTTAAATATACAAAATGTGTCATTGTCACTCTTGCGACTCGACGAATTTCCAGTCGTCGTCGTCCGCAGTACCAGATCAATATTATATATAAATTTTACATATATTCCCTCGCATCGCCATATTTCACGCATAGAAATGATGCTGCTGCTAGCGACGGTTCCAAATAATCAATTGTAAATTCAGCAGCCCGGCTGCGTATTATAAATGTATTAAATTCGAAAAGCTTTCAAACTTTCAAAATCCACTCGGATTATCAAATATCAAATATGGATCAAGCCCTCCGCGCGCTTGTGTATATCAGTTTGCCAATATTTATTTTAAATCGTGTGGTATACACGTGTATATATAGTACCGACGATGGCCCAAATTAACGATGCGAATTGCGAGATCGGAATTGTATAAGCTTTGGATAGCTTTTTGGCGATTTTCGCTGCATTTGAATATTTAAGTCATCGACTTTATCGCGCTCGAAATTAATTTTCGATGGGCAATTCATCGAGAGATATTGAACGCAAATCTATTTTTAAAATTCTAAATGGATCACGACGAAAAAAAAAACGGGAGCTATTATTCCGAATGTAAAAGAAAGAAAGAAAGCCAGACAGGAAAAGCAATTTTCCTTCCAACAGGTATTCGCCAAGGCGGAAGTGTGGTTCAGCAGTAGCGGCGAGATCGATGAGGCGGAGGAGCCCGTCTCGTACACCTACATACCGGACACGAATCTGGAGAACGCGCGCAACGTCTCCATCGCGTTGCACGGCCGACAGGGTAAAGTGCTCAGGTTCCGGCTCTACTTCGCCGCCCGTTGGATCATCATCTCCGAGGTTACCTTCGATTCTTGTGAGTATATTTATAGATATATATACATGCATGTAGGTACATATGTGACGTTGAAATGACGGATTTCCTGATGGGAAGACTTTTTAATGGCTGTGTGTGTGCGACATGTGCGGTGTACTGGAATGTGATATTATTTTGTGAGTCACGAGAGGTAATGAGAGAGATAAGGACGAGGAAGAAAGAACTTTTTTGAAAAAAAGTAGCAGGAACAAGCTTGAGGCATTAAATTATTACTCAACTTTGATCAAAGCTTGTAAACTTCCTTTTAACTTCACGATCAAAGAAGTTTTTTGTTCAAGCTATTAATTTTCAAGCGAAAGAATAATTAAAATCTATGATCGATATAATTTCTCTAACACAGAGAATAATTCCTTTGCTTTACAGAAATTCTGAGTACATAAAATTGAGAAGAAAAAAATTAAAAGGTTCTTATTCATACCTCATCCCTCATAACCATAAACATACATCCTCTGCACAAAAGCGAAAAGCACACTATATATACCTTCCATCTCTCGACTGCAAGCTCAAGCTCGACGATGTCCAAACTTGGAAATTCCCTAAATCAACAATTATCTCATTCGCAGGGAATCCATACGCAAACGCGACGGAAGAGACTGCGTCTGAAATCAGTAACGAGGATGGCAGTGGCGACGACGCTGGTACCGTCCTCGTCGCAACTGGTCCGGTCAACCACGACGCGGATCTCAACTTACAAACGAGTACGTATATACATATATATATAAACGCACTTGCAATCAAACTCGGCGCAAAGTGCGAGCAAACAGCTGAGAAATCGTGACGAATAATGGGATAGAGCTTCTCTCGCGCCGCCACCGTCTACTACTACTACATATATACACCATGTTCTTTTCTTTTCGATCGTCGTCGCCGCAACCGGGAAAGTGGGACAGGAAAGCTTTATGATTGTCACGGCGTAAACAATTAGCTGGATTAAGTGCGGCGCGCTGGAGGAAAGTTTAGAGCGACGAACTGGGTTATACCTACGAAAACAAGGGGATTTTTCCGTAGGGAGAGCATCAGCTGTCTAATTATGAGTCGGAAGGGTTGACACTGATGCGCGGTTTTGGCAGGGATGTAGAAGCTCTAATTAATTAGTCGGAGACTTGTAAGACAAACGCTCGTTTTGGCATTCGCTAATACTGCTGTGTTTCAACGTTTCGAAAAATCGTTCGTTCTGATTATCCGCAATCTAATTAATGGCAGTTAAATGATCGTGTATAAGTTCTATAGTTGCAAGTCGAGTTGAATTTTTGCACGACTGCAAAATTCAGCCGGAAAATCATATCAAGATCCACTACTACGTTCTCCCAAAAAAATACTCCGCGAAAGAGAAAACAGTCACGAACAGCGATAAAACGACCCAGTCTAATTAGCTGTCCCCGCAATTCCGCGAAATATTCATACTTACAAGCTGTATCTCTTCCCAACGAAAAAATCCCTGAATAGGCTTATGTCGCAGTATACTTGAAACCGGAAAATACGGCTATCGCGATTCTTCCTTTTTTTACCGAGTGAATTTTAAAAATGTAGGCCGACGCGTGTGCATTAAAGCTGCAAGCTCGTGAATCAAGTTTTGCGCGCGCTTAATCAACGGACTACGCGACGCTCTCGACAATTTTTCTAACCGCTCTAGGCGATTTGTCTGTCTTTGTTTACAGGGACGAGTAAAAAAACGCGCTACACGATAATGATATTTATAAGAGATAATCTTCTTTTTTTCTGAACTATTTTGTATTGTACGTTTTGTTGTGCAGTTACGGCGAGGGAAGAAGGCCAGGAATACGTTGAGGTACTAATTGGAGTACTGACAGCGATAACTCTGCTTCTGCTGCTTGTTTTTATTATAATCCTGCTGCTGAGCAGACGACAGAAGCTGCAAAGTTCGCCGACGGTACTGAAGAATCCCTTCGGCTTCGCTATAAACATGAAGGTAAGCTGTTGTACGTTAGAGTCTCGTAATTAATTAGCGGGGGCTAATTATTTACATTTTTAAAGATTATGGAAGTTAATTAAATCGCATTTCTGACGCTCGCGAGTGCCGTTAATGATGAGTTAATATAAAATTTAAGTAAGCAATTATAGAGTTATAAATTCCGTACAAATTTTGCTACTAAAAAATATATATTTATATTTCCAACAACTATATCGAGCCTCGAAGTGCACATTCAGTACGTATCTCTCTTGCCAAATGGTCAGCCACAAAGCCATAGAAAACTTTCCTCTCCCTAACGTCCAATACATTTTGTACGACGTCGCATCAAGAAGGCGATTTGCATCGTTTTTACCCCCGTGCACACATACACAACGTCGCGCCCATTCAGCGGCTCTTTTTATCAAGACGTCGGCCACGTAAATCTCGTCCCGTACAAAGGAATATCTGAATATTCGATACGACGAGTTCCTCCGATGGCTACCTTTTTTTCGTACTTCGACGTGTTTTTAATGAAAAAAAGCACTTGTCAGTGGGACTCGTGAAAATATGAGAGTTCTATGTGTCTGTGGTTAAATTCGGTGTATCGAAGTTTTTGCATTTATGAAATGTTTTATTGTGTTTTAATGTTTTTACTCAAATTTATTTTATATTATAGATACTTTAAAACAATAATATTATGATATTATTTTGAATATTCTAGCCTCACAATTCTGACTCTTTGTATGCGTTACCAGCAAAAATAAACGAGATTTTTTTATGCTTGATGCAACTAAAGATAAGCAAATACGTGAGAAAAAATTTGAACTTAAAATTTCTTTTATAACGAAGATAAAATTAAATACGCATATATAAATTTAACTGTTGTTTCAAAAGCTTCCTACTGCAACTAATCATTATATAAATATATAGATCGTCATTAATTTTAATTAAATTCAAAACATTCAACATGTTACGAACTAAATAAATGAAAAGAAAATTTCACCACAAATTTTGAGTATACCAACCTACAGTAAAAAACAAATCTCACCGCATACCAAATCACTCCCAAAACCTCCTCCCACATTTGCCTAACGACTACTAACGAGCTCACACCTTCAGGGCTTCCTGCTGAATCTGGCGCCGGGTAGAATGTTGAACGACAGCGGCCGCGACTCCCCGGATTTAGATGAAGAGGAGGAGCCGGACGGGCCGGACGACGAGGAGGAGGAGGACGTGGACGTCGAGCTTGATGGTCTGGACGACGGCGCGGTCAACCTTGTACCGCCGGACGACCTCAGTATGCACGAATCACTTACTATGGAACAGTTCAATTCACCACTAGTCGAGTCCCAGTACAAGTCTACCTATGCTATCGTCGCTAATACTGGTGAGGCAGCTCCTTAATTTTATAAGATAAATGAAAAGCTTTTTTTATTAAATACTAAATCACATCCAGACATGTGTAAGAGAATACGGTTACACTTGTATATACAAAAGGACGACCGATAATTCAATTATTCAGACGATCAGCATCATCGCAGTGATTATTTAACTGATCGCTTCGAGTATGCTCGACACTGTTACGCGAACGATGACGTTTGGAATGTTGTTGTCAGCCGCACGAATTGCGGATTCTTCGAGAGAGGGAGAGCGACGTTTGGAATTTGTTTAATCGGTTGTATTGAATGCCACCGCGGCGCACTTGATTAATTCTGTTTGGAAATGGAGGAGTACGGAATTTATGTGTCGACGAGTGCTGATTTCAATTAAAGTTTTGTCGTGTTGTCTGCTTGGATATGACGCTCGACGAGTCGAACGATTATTATTATTATTGATGTCGGTGTCACCGAGTTGTGCGTGTTTTTCAGACAAACGGTGACCTAATAATTATTTCATAATAAAATTAAAACTTCATACCAACTAGTTTCATTATATTATTAAAAAAAGATACTTCTACACACCCATACCATTTTAATCATCCCGCCATAATAACCATAAAAACTCTCTCTCTCTCTCTAAACTTCAACATAAAGCTTCAAAACTCGCACATATAATGAAGCTCCTAAATCAAGCTTTCGAAAGCTCAGCGCAGCCGAACACAATCGTAAATCCAGCGAATAACTCGGCACTACTACTCCAGGCTGTCCACAAAAATATACACACGCCGAGTTTATTCGAGCCGTCATACATATGCCTCGCCTCGAGATAATAAATTCACGCGCAACAACCTGCGACAAGTGCTAAACTGAAGAAACGTCGACGGACAGGGCCTCGTAAAATAAAGGATGGCGTGACCGGGTCAAAACGTATATAGTAGCTATATAGTGTAATATACCTATACATATGTGTGTGTGTGTGTGTCAGGATACGAGCATACGCACTAACGATTCATTTATGCAGACGGTAAAATTGAATACTCTTTGAAAATGTAAAACGAGAGAGAATATCGAGCGACGTTTATATTCACTCGGTGCGCAGGAAGTTAGCGAGGCTTGACTTGCTGTGTATGTATAGTTCTCTCGAAAAATTGTAACGGACAATTCGTTGATGATTTTCACGCGTGTTTGTTATAATTAATGAGATTTTTAGCAAATTTTGAATACGCAGAAAATGAAAATTGTTTGCGTCCTGCATATTATGACAGATGAATATTCATAATGAATTAAAATTTACGAAATTTAATTTATTTCATTTATATGTCATTGAAACGCATACATTTAATTAATAAATTAATGCATGATTTATTTGTAAGCGAATAGAAGCATAATTATTGTATGCGCGTTTCCAAGTTACTGGCAAATCAGAAACATTCTAAATCAGACCTAAATCGCTTTCACGTACATGATTATTGAACTGGATCAACTGAAACGTGAACACCGAAAATCATTACACTAATTAAATCTATACAAATTCGTATACCCTTTATAACGTTATACAGAACAAAATCACGAAAATAAAAATTTTGACACATCTATACAGACAGCCCAAGTCGAGAGCTTCAGCAACGAAGGGACGAGCTTCGTTCGAGCAAGAGTTTCGAGAAGGGTTACAATACCGGCAGCTCACGTCATCAGGACTCTTGCAGCCTAACCCTGGCCGGTTCCAGTCGTTCCTGTTCGCCGGTGAGCTCGGCACACTATTCACCGTCGACTCGACACTCGCAGCATTACAGGACGCTACAAGGACATGCTGCGAGACTTGGAAGTGCCTCTGCTAGTCGGGAACAGCAGCAGAGAGAACCTGACTATGCACATGTCAAGCGCTGGAATACTGCGCCGAAGGAGAAACATAAGGTGAGGATTGTTTTGTTTTGGATTAACTTTCTGTTTGTATGGATTGATGTCTTCGAGCGATATTTTTTTAATCAATAACAATTTTACATCGATGCAAATTGAACAACTTCATTTTTCAATAATTTACACGCACAAATTGCTCTGCTTGCAGGTACCAGCACCAGTAGTCAGATGGAACATCGCGCCAAGCATGGGCAAGCCTTACAAATGCAAGGAGATAGAACCCGCCAACATACCAGGACAGTGTCTGCATACAATGGAGAAACTTGGTTCCGGTCATATCGGCGAGGTGAGCGGTTTCGACTAGCTAAGATAAAGCCGCGAATTCCGGACGAGGGTTATGAGAAACTTTTCGATGCTTTGAAATTAGCCGAAACTTGCGAGTTGGGGTGCAGTCTGATCGATATGATTTTGGTATAGTGGAGGGTCGCGAAGAACGCTTTGAGGAGGTCGGAATATTCGCAAGATATGGAGATTATATTGACGATGGGAGAGGTCGATGGTATAACTGTTGGAAGGTTCCTCGATCTTGCTGGGGGTCCTATTTTAAAAATGAATTTCGGTCTAAGGTTGCGAAGCGTTTTTTTCTAATGATTAATGTAAATATAAATTCTTGACTATCATTTAATTTCTTTTTTACTTATTCCATGTAACTAATCCACTAAACACTTCTCACAGGTAATAGTCTGCGCAGTCCTAGGTCTACCGGAGCCAACCACCACAGCCAAATTCGGTACAATCAGCAACAATACAACCAGCAGTGATCCTCTGAGGCTAGCCGTTGCGAGGATACCCAACATCTCGAACCACCACAGCTATCCTGAAGAAACCGCAGAAGAAACCAACGAAGCTCTCCGGGAAGTTCGTTTCCTCGCGACTCTCACTGATCCAAATTTAGCTCGAGTTCTCGGCCTTGTCTGCGACGTTGCTGAGACCTCGCGACCCTGGACGATCATCGAGTACACCGAGCTTGGCGACTTGGCCCATTACCTGCAGTACAGCGAACCACTTGTCGGCACGCAAAGACCCAATTGCAGCCTTAATTTCATCAGGTTGGGGCGACTGTATTATATATTCACAGGGGAGAAATCGATTTCGCGATAAGCGTGAATTTTTATGGATTTTATTCGTTTAGTGTGCGTCTATATGCACGTATGAGTGAGTAAATGTGTGCAGTTTGAGGTGGGAGGATAATCTTCTAGTACCTAGTGGTCTTTGAAATTTCTACCAACTGATTATTATTCGTCAAACGTTGCATTTTCACATACTCTATTAATATCGACTTTTTTATCACGCTATTCTCGTTTTCGACAAAGTATACTATGTTTTAATCGTGAATACTTTCTTAAATGTACGCTTTGTTCCAGTCAAAACTGTCTGCTCTACATGGGAACACAGATAGCATCAGCCATGCGTTACCTTGAGTCGAAGAACCTGGTGCATAAGGACCTGGCAGCAAGGAACTGTCTGCTAGGAAGGTGTTACAGCGTTAAAGTGACGGACATCGCCATATGCAGTGATCTCTACAAGAAGGACTACAGCGATATAGGTGGTAGACCACCTGCGCCGATCAGATGGATGCCCTGGGAAAGCATACTTCTGGTAAGATATCTTTTATCTGGACTTTTCGAAACAGTTGAATGTGTGGTATTATGACCATTAAATTTATAAATTTAGGTAGAAACAGTTTAGACTCACACAGAAAAAGATCGATACGTATTGAACTTCTGTTTCCTTCGTTTCCAGGATAGATTCACGTGCTCCAGTTCAGTTTGGTCATTCGCCGTGACCCTCTGGGAAGTGATGAGTTTTGCCCGAGAAAAGCCATTCCAGCACCTTACGAACGAACAGGTCATACAAAACGCGGAGCTCATGTATTACGGAGGTGAACTGCAAGTAAGTGTACAACGTTATAACCTTTCCCGGCCCATCAAAATTTCTAATCGACTAAAAGCACTTTTCTTCTTCTTCTTCTTCTTCAATACAGGTCCTCCTACCGAAACCGATGATGTGTCCAGAAGACGTCTACAAAGTCATGTGCTCGTGCTGGAAGAGAGACGAATCCGTACGACCAAGTTTCAAGGAGATTTACGCGTTCCTCAAGAATGTTACGGCGGACTACCGACCCGGAGCATAATCATAGCCGACTGTGATATAATAGAACGATGTGAGAATGAAAATTCGCTGAGCCTCTATAACGATGTGTCGTTGCATATATAGATTCGAGAGAGCGGCACGTACAAGCGATTCGTACACTGCCTACGAGAGACGAGTGAGTTCGTATGATATATAGACTCCAGCACTCGATCCTGCAACCGTACAATCGTTAAGTTTATATATATGCGCGAAATATTTTGAAAGCCGGCTAAGTTGCGAAGCTGCGCATGTGTGCGTGTGTGAATTGTGCAAGTCGAGCGATGATGGTGTTTCCTTATTTTATGACTGCACGGTATTATTATAATGTTTTTCTTCTTTTTTTTTACTATCGATTGTAGCTTTCGAAGATTCAAAAAGCTCCTATTCGTGAGTTGAGAAACACAAGGTGTGAATTTACGTTACGTTGACGCGTAGAATTAGGGATTTTGAATGTGAAGAAATTCCAACCTCATGTATAACTGATGCTGACTGCATGAGATGCGGAAATGTCACGAAATGTACAGTATACTAGTATTAACAAAATAATGTGTACACTATGCTTCTAAAAATACAGGTACTGAAACTTCTTGTAAATATGAACATACTGGTTAACACATGAGTATATATAAGTTATGGTTATTTATTGTTCACGAAAGTTACTGCTACTATGAGTATAAACTTGTATACTATATCGTCATGAGGATAGTAATCCAAATTTTCTTTGAGTGATAGTAAAGGACGTTCTCTCTTTCTTTGGATTAAATCGAATAGAATATAGCTGAAACTATAGAAAAATCAAGAGTGCGACATTTTATATGAAAAGAACGCAATAATATTTTTCTTTTTGGAATAATATAAAGCCACTAACGAGTATAAGGCAACGTAAAATCGACGAGCTAAGGTACTTATCTTTGGAAGCTGTATTACATTCCGGAGTTAAATATAAATGTAAATAATACGGATTCTTTAGCTTTAATAGAGAAAAATTTAATTCTTCTTGATTTACAAGATGCGACGACTGAACCAAAAATTAATTTGACTTGTTTATCCATGCCCTGGTAAAAAAATGAATTTCCTTGTAAAATGGATAACGATGTTTGCAATCACTTCAGGGCATAATAATTCGTATCTTTATCTGCAAAGTATTGGATAAACTTTTTTCCATTTGGTACCAGGGTATAGTCTTACGCAATGAGCATTGCAACAATATTACCAATGTATTGATTTTATATACATTCTTCATCACTATGGTACATGACCAAGTACATATCGCAAAATTATGTTATGCGGCGATTGTTTAGCTTCAACAAATGTATGAATAAAATTTAGATAATAAAAACGTCGTATATTGTTATTCTTTCTGCTAATTTGATCACTAACCTCTGCATCATAATCATTCCTGATAATTAAATCACGTAGTTTTTTACATAATAATTGAGCAATATCACTTTTTGTATTGAATTTGAAATAATTTGCAAAATTAAAACATAATAATTTTATCGTTTGAACGGACTATATGGACAAAATGATGACGAGTTTATTTTTAAACTATTATTGCCATTAAGTGTCTGATATCGCCAAAATCGTTATTATTGATACAATTTGTATTTAATATATGTAAAACGTGTCTGCATAGAAGATTACTTTTTAACTTTTAATCGAACACCTTTTCATCGTGCTATCATTAAAAATTAAAAGTGCAAACGCGCGTTATTCCTTTTAAAGTTTAGAATACATTACTGAAAAAAAAAATCAATGACTCGTCGGTTAAAATTCCTGAAAATCAAACTATATTAGTGACGAATTAATAAGTTTCAAACCAGTTCTGAAAATATCATGTGCAGTCGTAGCATCTTGAATAACAATTTGAGAATTTATATGCATTCCTCTCGACCATTTAAAAAAAAAGATTAACACGATCATTTTCTTATCTTCTCGTGTACACGTTTCAACGTTTAATGTACGATTTTTCGCTTGAAAGCCTCGTTACGCATAAAACGCGTGCCAATGATTTTACGCAGACGCAAACACAGGCGGATGCATCCATTTCAGATTTTTTTTCAGCAAATATACTCGAAACCTGCTGCTAAATCCCCGAGCTGCGTATAAAACTCATACGTTGCAGGAGAAGACGATCATTCGATCGTTGAATACGAAGCGTTGAGAGTCTTATACTTCGAAATGAAAGGGTTTTCCTTGATATTCGCTGCTCTGCTCGTAATTTTCGTTTCCTCGAGTGAGTATTAGTTTTTAGAATAGTTGTATTATAAGTGCACAATGTTGACAACAACAAAAAAACGTAACAATTATATAAACTAATGAAAGAAAATTTACAAAAGTTTTATAATAAATATACAATTGTTGTGTACTTAAACAGCGAAATCGAGTGAGACACCAGTGGAAAAAGTGGAATTCGCTCTAATCCACTGCAACGAAACGTCACTTTTCGAGAACGACGAGGAGCAAGCAGGCTTTCCCGGTGTCAAATACACATGGACTTTAAATGGAAAACCGGTTCAAGAGATCAAGGCACTTAAAGATCGAGCGACAGTTTCGGGCTTCGGTGATCTGTTAATAAGCCGGTTCACGGATCGAGATTACGGAGTGTACAGCTGCGAAGTCGACGTTAATACCTCGGGTATTCGAGTCGTCGATGTTGTCAAGAAAAATGTCGACGAGAAATGTAAGTTTGTCGAAGGAAGCAATTTTCGAATACGGATAAACGATAGAGAAGAAATCTTTGTAAATCAGTTAACTGATGAAGAATTTATGTATTTTTTTAGATGCAATACCGGACACACCATGTTCTCTGCGTTCTTGCATAGCTGCAAGCAAATGTCAGAGTCCTGGTCTACCGAATACCTGTTCGAGCAATGGGGAAATTTGCTGCAGTGATAGTAAGAAAATAAATTATGTAATCTCTTGATACAAATTTTTTAAAACGCCATTTAATTAACAACTCTTTATTTAATTAAAGATTATGCCAATATTAGAAAAATAATAATGTTAAAAACAAAATAGTTTGATACTTTGCTTTTTTAGGTGACTGAATTAACGTAGTGAGATCTAGTCTTTTTCACTAAAAGCTAATCTTATTGTGGTGGTGAATCGGAATTTGCACCACGTCTGCACTCTTCTCGAATTTTCTTCTGTACATCTATACTTATTTTCTATACTAATATTAACCGCAATCTTTTCTACAATAAAATTTAAAGAAACCTCTTGACTTTTTTACTAAGCCAATTCAACTGACAGACTATTAATTATTTATATTTCTAATAAAGTTGTATAAGAACTAAAATTCCTCTAGAATATATTTAAACCAATATACTTCTTAGTTACTATTCAGTTTCATTACATACTTTACAATTATAATGATAAAAAAAGAGAATTATTTGAATAACTACACAATATATAATTACGTATCTTTCATGAAAGTACGAGAAAGCGACAAACATAGATGCCATCATTTTCTGGGCGAATGCATGGAATATTGTAACGAAGAAATAGTAGAAGGTAGAGCTGATGACTGCGAAAATGGAGAAAGATGCTGCGCTTTGCTTACAAGTTATAAATAAAACCATAAATTTTGAGTATGAAAATATGCCTGGGCAAAACATTATATTTGAATGACTTGTTTTATTCTGTATACAAACATCTATGTATCTTTTACAGTAATAAACGATTATAGCATTTTTTATAATAAACAAATGTGTTATTCTAGAAACAAATTAACCGTCTTTGCTACCATATAATATGCTAGTTTTTAAAAATATTGAGATTCGTTTAAAAAACGTTCGCAAATATATTTCAACATTTTTATGAATGAAATAGTAACACTAACTTAATATGAATCTCACGTTTGTTTTCGCATGGATTTGCATACATGTAACAATGGCGAAAGTAATTCTTACATCAGTCAGAAATTAACGTGTGTCAAAACAGGATTACTATTTTCTAATTTATGTCAAAAAAAAGTCTGAAACTAAAGCCACCAAACTAGTCGCTTGAAAACTTTTTTAAATTTGTAATATCTGAATTGTAGAGTGATGTTTTTTAATGAAACGAATAAAAAATTGCATAACAAGATGAGTAATTGTACTTTGATAAACATCTGGATCACAAAGCGATATAACGTTCCGCACCAAAACCAATCGTTCGTAAGTAATACGATACGATTCTCGAAATTCAAAAATATTTTAACGTACAATACAATGCAATGTTATAACAATATCAGAAAAGAGAACAATCGTCCAAGCTATCCAAAACCCAAAAAGTCTGCAATAATATTGTCCCTCATCGGTCAGAACAATAAACTCATAAAATACCCCGAAATACAAGCTTTGCATATCACCTGCTCAATCGCGCAGAAGCCAATGACACCTTCTCCAATCCGACTTCCGCAAAACGAGCCAGAAAATAAAAAATTCACATTGTACAACACCGGAATCCCGCGATAGAGAAAGTTAAAAAAAAAACCGTAATACACACGCATCTGCGGGTATCGTTGCGAGAGCCGCGTCGAGATAACCGCGAAGCTGTAGCTCGCACCTGTTCTCTCTTATCCCGTTGGTAATAATGAAATTGGCGCGTATATGTACCGGCACAGCGACTGACGGCGTTCCTACCCTACCGGCTCTGGCACGATTGCGCGCGACTGTATAAAACGTCGGACTTGTCGTCAGCCTGGAGCATACGGACGCCGACTGTCAAAGAGAAGATACTTACGAGGAGAAATTTCTAGGAGGAAACAGCGTCATCATGTGGAGATTCAACGTGGGAATTGTCGAGCTGTTGGTCGTTGGCTGTGTTGTTTTAGGTGAGTTTAGATTCTGTTTTGGAGATTTTAGATGAATGCCGTGACGTGAGACGGTGCTGTACATTTGAGTTTTGATCGATATTTCAGTGAATATTTTAAAACACAAAGTATGGGCTGTGAATATTTTTATAAATTATTTTTACAGTATACGCTTGCATGTTTACTGAATGAATTTATTTGTTCGGATAAAGAAGAATTTTAACATTTTTATAAATTAGTTTACGTCGGTTAGTCATGTGATAATATTCATGAACTGTTTTGCGGTTGTTTGATCTCTTTTTTAAAATTTATAAAGGAAATTTTGTCATTTCCAATGAATTATTCTATTTTTCACCGACTTCGTAGCGTTTATCACATAAAAACTAAATAACTGCAATTACTATGTAGTATTAATAAGGTAACAGATTTTATTGGAGAATAATGACGGTTGAACACTTTTATTAGAATAATATAGTTTTGCATATTTTAAAAATAAAATAATATTCTGTACGATGAAATTTAAATAATTATAATATAATTTTGTAATGGCTTAGACAGAGAATTTAGAGAACAATAAACATGTGAAGTGTGCGATAACTGACAATTAGGCGATAACAGCTATTGTCAAAAATACAGTACGGAAACGGAACAAGACAACTTTTATATATCTATAAATATTCAAGATATGAAGAGTTGGATGAAGCTGCTGTTTTACGTTTTACAACAACTTCTTGATTGTTGGTAATGTTTAAAAAATCGCAATATTTGAAAGAACGTATATTTTATTTAAAAAAAAAAACATTTTTAGGCTAATCATTAGAGTTATAAAATAAGAAATACGTAGAATGCTATACGAACAGTTAGAAGTAATACAACCAACGTTCTGTAGAAAAAATAAATTATAAATCATTTGACAAGTACGGTAATGTTGTAGAAAAAAATTAAAAATACAGATGTCACTAGTTGAAATAAATATTCATTCTATGTAATGTATATATTCGCGCTTGCTAAAAATTGGGCAGCCGTCGTCACAGTTTGTTTTGCGATTGACAACTTTGCAATCACACTTAATCAAGATTTTTATACTCAATTGATTATCTACTTTTTTGAATCTACAAGATTTAATAGAACCTACATGACCCACAATTTCTGAGGAAGTATGTACTTCTAGAATATGACTTGAAGATTTCTTAATCGAATCAATCAAACCTTCCGGATTCATAACTTGACAATTCATAACTTCTATCAATCTGATATTTTGAGAAGTTTCGATTAATGTCGCAAGACCCTCACCCTTTATATGTGGACAAAGATAACAAAATAGCTCTTTCAAAATCTTCATATCGCTTAAAACTTTGTCAGAAATGTTAACTCTACACAGACTAAGGCTCTCAATCGGTAGTAACTTGGAAACCCACACGAATCCAACATCTGAAATACCTTCAGCACCTATGGGAAAAAAATAATTGTATATGTAGATACATTTTGTGGGTTATATAAGTAATATTAATCATAACTAATTCATTTTTACCAAAAATCCTTAGTTTTGTCAGTTTTAAGCAACTCTGAGCGATGGATTGTAAATACTTGTCATCAAAGAACTTGCCATTATAAGTATTAACAGTTATAATAAGTTCTTCCAAATTCTGAAAACGGCTTATATGAAGACGTGCATTCTCTTGAGGCGAGTGATTCTTGTCGAAAGACACGTCTAGAGTCAAAGATTTCAGTTTATCGGAAGGAACTGCTTTGAGAATTGCATTTGTATCGTCAAAATCAGGAAGACTTTCATCCGCTCCTTCGTAATCAAGGGAACGCAAATTTTTGAACTTCTTAATATTCTGCATTCAGAGAGATATACGTTACAACACAACAAGATATACAATAGTATATTATAGCACTGCTAGCATAATTCCGCACTTATGTCACCTCTATCCGTATCACAAATAATCCATTATTACACAGTGCGTATTCTAGACTGCTAAAATTAAAAATACGTGACAGCGGAATTATATCAGGCAGATGTTATAAAATAATGTACCGATACACGTGTCATAAGTCATTCTTTATAGCACGGCGTTAAGCGCATTCGCTACGCTCGGGTGTGCCGTAAACTACGACTTATGCCACTAGTATATCGTAATACACTAATCAAACGATTCAATATTGTGCAGATATAGTTATATAAAAAGTATAGTAACTTACATTTACTAAAAGCTCTATTGAATCCATAATATTCAGACGCAATGCTAATTTCTCTATGGCTTCATGATTTAGATGTGAAAAACAGTTAACTGAAAACTCACAATCTCGTAATCTCAATCTACTCAGTTGCTGATTATTGTCAAATAATTTAGCTAAAAGGCCTAATAAATCTTCATATTCAAAATCAATACAATCAGCGGTGAAAGATTTAAGCTTAGTAAAATTCTGCATTACAGCTTTTATTGTTGAAGACGAGCAATTCTCTGATAATGTTATATCTTTAACGCTCGGACACAGTGTATGAATATTAGATAATATAGATTCTTTTGATTTTATGCAGTCATGATCAAAAGCAATGCAAGTTAAATATGGTCCACACAATTCTAATACTTTTTGTAAAGCCTTGACATCGGCATTTATCAAGTTTCCGTCAAAATCATTGTCTAACATAAGAGTTTTAATTTTTCGCCACGATAGTTGAGCTAACAACTGCCAACGTTTGCTTACTACATATAATTAAAAACATTCGATTAGTTTCATTATAATAAACTTTTATTTTTAGTAATACATTACGCACCTCTTTCAATCCGCAATCGATCAGGAAGTCGAAGAAATGTAAAAATGTGTATTAAACAATCATCGTTTAAGTCTTCTATGCTAAAAACATTAGAATCGTTTGCTTCGTCCATTTTATTGACTTTATACTCTAATATCTGAATCGTGTACCTATGAAAAGATCAAAAAATGTTATTGCATATAAAATTTAAAAAAAAGCCAAATATATTATGCACCTAGGAAGGAAAAATAAATGCTGTTCAATTTTTCTCCCGCAATACGTATATACTATTTTTCCTCATACCAGCACGGAAAATACGCACAACATAAATACTTTTAAGTTTTGCTGAACTTTTATTTAAACATAATAGTCTTTGCAACCTTAGTTTATAATCTTCAAAAGAAGCATACACAATCTCGCAAACCTTTGTGACTTTTTGAGATGAGATGTTTTAACAAGGAGCTATAAGTACGCGACTTGATGGAAACTTTGAATACTTAGAACGACATCAATGACACTTCCATGCACTTGCATGTATTTCTTATGAGAAGTTTATGGCTGACGTTCTAAATATTCAAACTTTCAATTAGGAGCCGTTGGTGACCTATCTCGAGCCGTATAGTTTTCATTTCTCGTTAGAAATTGACTTTGTATACTGTCAAAAATAAAATTTATCATGACTGCGTATTAGATAATAACAGCCAAAAGTTGTTTTGTTGAAGAAATAAGTAAATATTCATACCCATGAAAACTCATTCTCAACTCAATAGAACATTATGTACAATAACAAGTTAAAAAATTACCATCTAATCTAAACTAAGATATAAAAAAATTTCCAAACCGAGCAATTTCATGAAAACTGTATTTCTCCACAGTGACCGCATCAGGCGAAGAATCACCTTTGACCAGCAGCAACGCGCTGGTACCCTGCAATGGGAGCAAAGTGGAAAAGTCAAACGGCAATTTATCATACGACTGGGCTTACGGCGCGTCACCTCTAGCCGAACGACCCGAGCTCAAAGACAGGGTATCGGTCACAGCAAATGGAGCGCTATTAATCAATCGCTTCTCCAGCAAAGATCACGGGAAATACACATGTCGTGTCAGGGACAGAAATTCCGTTGTCGAGGAGGTCAGCGTTGATGTCGACGATAAATGTATAACAATCAGACTTCTTGCCTAGAATCATGACTTATTACGCTGAAACGTATGTTTACCTATAAATGTTTCAACGATTTGTTTACTTTCAGATCTGCTGTTGGCGGAAGTCTGTCATCCATCGTCTTGCATCAGTGCAGGAAAGTGTGATTCCCCGAGTAAGACACGTACCAGCTGTCTCCTCGACGGCGAAGTCTGCTGTTCAGTAGGTCAGTAAACCCGGAAAATGGTTCATTTTAAGAATAGTCGTAAGATGAAGATAAAATTATTGTTTTTTTTTCTTTTCATGCTTTACGGTTTAATAAACTAGTGAGGGAAGACGCCAAGCATCGCTGCGGTCACTTTTTGGGCGAGTGCATGAAGAGCTGTAACCAAGAAATTCAAGCTTTGCAAGCTGACGACTGCGAGGACGGCACGACTTGTTGCGTTTTGGTATATTAAAGACGCCAGGTTGAATAGAGGCTTCAGATAATTTATCTCTCGTTTTACTGCGTTATCGTGATAAGCTTTTTATTTTTTTTTATACGACGTGTAAATATACCGGTGACTAAGACAATGTAAATTAAGCGAGGACGCTTAAGAATATTATTGTATCCATAAATAAAACGTTTGTACAAATTAGTTGTCATTCTTATTCAAGCTACGCCGACTAAGTATCTTCAACAAACAGTTTGTCTTCTGACGTGAAAAAGTATATAGCTTCTTCGTGTGTGTGTGTGTTTGTTTGTTCAGAGCGTAAACCGTGTATAAAAGTTTCAGCTCGAAAGTTCGAGTGTTGTACAAATTCCACGTCAGAACTTAGGCAAAACAGGGGCGAAAGTATCCAACAAAGCGACGACTTGTACGCGCCTCCATTACAACTTTGAAATAGCTCAGTAGAAACTTAAAAAAATATATATCCGTTTATATTCGAATAATGAACGAGTTTACATTGATATGTAATTGTATCAAACAAACAAAATTGCTGTATATACTTTTTTTTATATAATTCCCCTGATTATAAATTCAGTAATATTTCATAAAAAATAAACTTCTTTCTAAAAAAGAATACCTTCAGTTTTCCCTAAAAAAAAAATAATTGCAAATTAAAAAAAAATAAAGAAACAACGAAATACACAGGAAGAAACGAATGAGTCTCGCATCAGGAAAGACCACGAGCTAGCTCGGAGAATAAGCCAGAAGGGCAACTCAGCCTTGTTCCTTCGCACTCGTCTCTCTCTCCTCTCCTTCTCCGGTATCGTGGGCTCTATCTCGGCGTAGCCTAAGGCACTGCAGGCAGATGCCAAGCCGGAGCCGTTTCGGTGGCCCGGAGGCAATATGCACACTATATACAGCGCGAAATCATGCAACGAAAGAGAGAGAGAGAGACGGATATACAGAAAAGGCCATGACGCGGCAAGGTGGACGAGAGGGGCAGAATCGCCTGCGGCAGTTCAAGAGAGATGGAAGCTTCCCGCCGATTTCGCCGGAGGCTAAAAAGCGCGACGATCGTCGGTCGAGGAAGATTTTTTCGAATTCTGGTTTTGCAGGTGGATGCACATAAAGTGCTCTCGAGCTGTGGTGGGTATATCGAGATTTTGGGGTGACGGGTGAACGATCTTTTGACGAGAGGGTATTATTTTCGAAAGTTTTGATAAAAGAATTCATTGTGTTGTGAAATTTAGCGGAAATAAACGATATGTATTATGAGAATAGGCAAATAATGCAGTTTCCGAATGTAACAGAGAGACACAAGGGTGGGAGAGATTTGAAGCGCAAGAGAGAGAGAAAGATGCGAAGGGGAAGAATGTCCGGAGGCTAGAGCACGAGACAATGCATATATAGTTTCGCGCGCCTCGGGCGAATCGGCGGCGAACCAAGGTCTCTCTTTTTTTCAGCTTTTTATTCGCCTTGCTTCTCTCCTCTTGTTTTCCTCGTTCTCTTTAGCATGAACGGCTATGCTTGATTATTTGCCACTAACTAATTTCACCGATGCAGAGGAAAGTAGTTGAAGAATGTATGTTCGAGGTGGAATTCTTAGACGCTATTAAAGTGGCAGTCTATTTTATAGTGAAACGTATGGACAATAGTTAATTTTTGCACGTAATATTATGTGAGAAGTTAAAAAATAAGCTTTTGTGAAAAATAAAAATTTGACGCTCCGAAAACTTGGGTACGCCTAATCTATACACCGCTAAAACTAACTATCGTTCTTTCTTCTGAAATATGCGAGTAGAATATAGACTGAATTATCAATTCAAGCTTTACTTCAACAAACGCACAACGAACCACTTAAAAAAATTAACGAACAATATAACGAACGCACAGTGCATCCCCGAAAATTGCAACAAACGACAAAACCGAATATCGTTCCATTTCCATCGCTGCACTATATAACTCCTCAGGCCAAATTTTCGCTCAACCTCCACATCTGCAGAGCACCAGCTCTCGCATTTCTCCGTTGTTTTTCCCTCTCTCTCTTTCGTTCCCGTCTCTCTCACTAAGAGGCAGTAACGATGCCCGCCGGCAACGCGCCTCCGCAGCTTCGAGGTAACGATAAGCAACGAAATGAAATATTAATGAAGTGGGGTATACGCGCGCAACGCTGCAGGCGCTCGGTTTTCAAACTGCCAGCCGCCCCCGGCTGACTTGCTCTTCTTCTTTCTTTCGTTTTTTTTTTCTGCGTGCGCGCGCGCGAGTCTGTCGCGAAAGCTTTCTTTATGTGCGGATGCCGGGAGCACGTCATCGAATCATCGACGAGGTATAATTTGTTGCGGCGACGGACCAAAGTTACGCCGGCAGATGAGCCGATGTCCTCCAGCGGATATGTGGCTCTTTTTATGTGCGATGGAGTTTTATTTTATGGATCATCTGTGTCTTCGATATTTAAAATAAGTGCTGCAGCTTATATGATTTGAATTTTTTATTCGTACACACGTATGCAATAGGGAACAGATGTGCTACTGGAATCAGGCCAAATGCTTTTTATTTTCTATAAATTGAGGCTTCTAGGTATATATTTTTTAATTAAAATTTATCAAAAATGTACGAGTTGGAGTGCAGTAACCCGCGGGCGTAGAAACTTGGGTACTATATAACTTGCAAACAACCGATTTTAGAAAAATGTAAACAAAATATAACAGAGCATAAATAGAGTAAACGGTAAATTATAATACTTTCAAAACAATGGACGATGGTTTAAAAAACGATATGATAATCTAAATTGATTTTCAAATCAATATAGCTTTGGCTCTCAATTGAAAATAAATAGTTTGACCCTTAATCGACAATAAAAACAATTTCAAAACTCAAATCTGTCTCCTATTGTTATAATTTCAACGCTTGTAACAATTCGAAAACTTTCCATAAAATAACAGGTGCATTTCTATCGATCCACGACAATGAATCCCTGTAATCACACACCGACTCTATGAAAATCGCATGCGACATGAAAAGCCTTGCACGCAACTTTCGAAAAACGCGCGTGAGAGAAACCGTCACCTCGAATCCGAAATCATCGAATAAACACCGTCAATCACGAGCAATAACAACAGCCGAAGGAAAAGGCTATCGGCGAGAGTCGATCGATCGCGCTCCCACGAGTTCCTCTAAGCGCGTGCGACGCCGCAGGACAATTTGCACGCAACGCGCGAATTTCCTATTATGCACGAACAATCGCGACTAGTACATAGGAAGCGAGTGTATGAGTGTGTGTGTAATGAGTGCAAGATTTTACTTTCAACTTTTACAACTTTGTTTGATGCAATTATGAAAAAAAGAAAACGCGCTATTGTTTCCTTCTACACTGCAGTCATACGAATAGTATCTTCTTTATATAATTTACAAGGAAGCGTCGAGATTCCAATAACAGCAAAGAACATCAAAGTCGACAAGCCGATCGCAAAAACGCGCAAAAGATCGCACCTCTCGAAGCCGTACAACAAAGGAGCCCCTCCCGTATACGCGAGTAAACTCGTAAATCGAATCGTCCTCTTTCCCGAGAAAGTATATAGCGCGTGCTCGCGCGACAAAAAGAGAGCTGGTCGGGCAATTTTCGCGCGCGCGGCGTAAAACGCCTAATTACATCGCCCGCAGAGAGCTGAGATGGGCAAAAAGTCGAAGGGAACGAAGATCGAAGAGCATCTATATCGATGAGAGAGAGAGAGAGAAAGAGTGCTTGCTGCTGCTCCTGCTGCGTGGGTAGAATGGATATTGAAGTTCCGGCTCTAATTGCCCAGTGGCGCGAGAATGGTAGGTCATTAAGGTAGAGGAGAAAAGTGGAAGATTCTCGCACCTTCGCTGGAAAAGTCGTTGAGGAATGGAGGTTGAAGGAATGGATCCGAGGTGTCACTTGGAACGGTGGTAGTTTTTGAAGGAGACTAGCAGAGCTTTACCAAGGTATCTTTTTATGAAAAATTTCTTCTTGATCGATGTTTGGTAAAAATAATTGTTTATTTTTGTCGACTTGTTTTCGTTTAGACAAGCTTATATGCATGAGATGAAAATTATAAGTACAGGTGATCCAAATACATATTTATTCTATATGATAAATGTCTTCTCGTTCTCCGCAAATAGCGCAACCGCTGCCACATGTTTTTGGGTAAGCAAACTGGTCACAATTACCTGTAACTTTTAATCTTAATTCCTTACCTACTTTGTGAAAGTAATAAGATTTGCAAGATGTTACATAGCCTTCGACTCTTTTGTGAATATTTATTTCTAGAACATATTTTGGTGATTTTTTAATTGAATCAATCAAGCCTTCTGGATCTATGGCATAACAAAAAATGAATCTAATTTCCCTGATGGTTTCAGAAGTTTCAATTAACGTTATAATACCCTTATTTTTAATAAATGGGCAGGCATAGCAAAATAAATATTCCAAGCTCTTCATGTTGCTTATAACTCTATCAGAAATTTTAACTGAGAACAGGATAAGCCTTTTAATTTGCAGTGAATCGGCAATATAAGATAATCCAGCGTTACTAATTCCATCAGCATCTATAAAAAAAAAATAGCAATTGCATGCATACAAATGCATAATGTATAAATTATAACTAATAAGCGTATGTAATATTGTTACCAGAAATTTCTAGACTTGTCAGTTTCGAACAAGTTTGAGCGATTGATTGTAAAATCTTATCATCTAAAAACTTTCGTAACTGCTTACGTCCAATAATTGAAAGTTCTTCCAAGTTGTAAAAATGATTTATATGAAGACCCTGAACTTGAGACAAATCACTTCTACTAAAAATCAAGTAAAGAGTCAAGGATGTCACTGTATGCGGATTGGCTGCTTTGAGAATTTTATTTATAAGGCTGAAGTTAGAAAAATATTCTTCGGTTACTCCAAATTTGAAGTATGACAAATTCTTAAACTTCTTCATGTCCTGCAAGCAGTTAGTTATGAGTGTAATGTATCAATAATAATGCGGTTAACTGGGAAATGACCCGAATGACGAATTACAATCTGCGCTAAAATTGTTCAAAGAGGACTTTAACCAAAAAATTGTGACAGATACACTTATTATGATTTAATAAGCTATTTTACTTATTGAAGATCTTCAGCTATTATTTATAACATTATAACATGCCTATTTAAAACTTGGTAAACTACTTGTAGATTTCTAATTGATTATAATTTAAGAATCTTAGTTGGCACTGTCAAAATGATCTTTATGGGAGATTTTAATAAGGTTAATTGATATTACTCACAGATTTTAAGTACTATTATTCATTTGAAGATTTTACTTACGTTTACTAGAAGCTCGATTGAATCTATAGAATTTTCACGTAAATTTAAATATGTTATGCTTTCGTGATTTAAATGTGAAAAACAATCTGCTGGAAAGTAACAATTATGCAATGTCAAACTCTGAAGTTTTTGATTCTTCTGAAATAATTCAGACAAGAAATCTCCATTTCTATACACAACAGAGCGTACATAAACAGATGTAAGTTCGGTTAAATTGCGTACTACATTTTCTACTTTTGCTAAGTCGCAATAAGGTCCTATTTCAATCTCTTTAACCTTTGGACACAGTGTGTGAATATTAGATAATATGGATTCACTTGATTCTATACAATCGTGTTCAATGGCAATACAATTCAAATTTGCGCCACACAATTCTAAGATTTTTTTTAAATGGTTTGCGTCACAGTTTGTATAGGTATTTCTTGTCGTATACGTATCCTCCATGTGCAAATCCGTGTCTAATTCAAGTCTCCTTAATTTTAGCCACGAAAGAGGAACCAAAGATTGCCAACGTTTACAGACTGTAAATAAATATAAAAAATTAATTTTCTTGTAATATAAAAAATTATCGTTAATATATCCATGTACCTCTTTCAATTCTTAATCGTTCAGGAATCCGAAGAAATGTAAAAATGTAAATTAAGCAATCATCATTCAAGTCATCAATATTTAAAATATTAGAGCAGTTTGCATCTGTCATTTTGGTCACTGTATCGTAACGTTCAAATGGAGAATCTAGAGGGAAAACAAAATTTAATTTAAAAAAACGATAATTTTTTTAAATATTTTAAAATATTAACAATTTATGTTATTCAAAATGGTAAAAATAAGGCTTATTAAAAACTATTCTATGTATTCAAACATTTACAAGGTTTTACTATTATGCTATAGATTCGGATAAATTAAACATCGATTTGTTGCAAAATTTTTGGGAAGATTTTTAATTCAAAGCTCTATAGAAGAATAATTGGAAGTAAAAAGAAACAATCGCAATGTGTAGAACGAGGACATGACAACCAAAATACATACAATGAGAATAGTTTGTAATAAATGGTCGCTCTTCAGCCAGTGGTCGTTGAGATTGACAATTTTGAAGTTCAACGGTATGATAAAACATATAAAAAATAACGCGCGGGTTTAGAACGTTCATATCTAATAGGAAGCATGGGACATTAAGAACAAAGATAGACACTCCAGTCAAATAAAAACAAAGTAAACTAACTTATGACTAATTTATTGCTGAGTGAATAATAACAATTATAAATTGATAAAATTTATTTAAAAAAAAAATGAAACAAAGTAATTAAAACGATATTTGTATGGTTTAATATTACTATCCCCATCCATGTGAGTATACATTAAGTTTTAATTTGCTGAGTGCACTGTAAGCAGCTAAATTTTGTAAATATTTCACAGACTTGATTTTACATCCAGAAAGAGTGATAGTCTTAATACGTCGTGATTTGTATATCAACTGAGCTATGCCTTCTTCGCTTATATTGAAGCAACGAAAACACAGTAGTTCTTTTAAATTTAAAGCATCGCCTAGAACCTTATCCGTTATTTTATTCAAATCTTGGAGAATTAAACACTGTAGGTTCGGAAGATCGTAAAGATACGCAATACCTTTGTCAGTCACAAATTCAGAAGCTGTAATAAAAACATTGCGTAAATAAAGTATTATATTTTTCAAATGAAAATTGTAAGAAAATATTATTTAGTAAAATAAATTATAAATATGAAAAATCTCTATCTTACAAGAAATGTTTATCTCCTTTAATTTTACACAGCTATCAGCGAAAACTTTCAACACATCATCGTCTGCGAAACCAGTGTTTCCAATATCTAACTTTTCCAAATTTATTAAATGCTTTATACAAGAATAATCAGTAAATTCATTAGGGTTCGATTTTATATACAATTTTAATTCCTTCAATTTTTCTTTCTTAAAACATATTCCTTTCAAAATAAAATTCGACAATTGCGCACTGCTACAACCAAATTTGTTGCGGATACTAAGTTTCTGTAAATTACTAAATCTTTCCAAGGCTTCCTAATTAAAGCAAATATAAATTTGTATTTGAATTATTATTAGACCATTTATATAAGATGATTTTATTTTAAACGGAAATTTTAATGTTAAGAATCAATTAAAAAATTGTGATACTTACACCAAAATGCTCATTCGAATATATGTTCATCTCCTCGAAGTATAACTCTTCAGCAGAATCAGCGTTTAAATTAAAAAGAACTTTACCGGAATATGATCCATTCATAAACTTCACACTTTTAAGCTTCTTGCAGTTGGAAAACAATGTTGCCATTGCCTGAGCAAACTCATCACCATAAAATATTATGGCAAAATCTTGTAGGTCGTGAAAATTCTCTGCTATATATTCAATTGTTGATTCCGTACAAGGAAGGCCAACGTTGATGGACACGACATTTTGGCACATTTCGCGAATGATTTTAAATACTTTTATACATGACTGAAGGCGAACCACGAGAGTTGGTAAACTGTAAGGAGGATCGTCATTTTCTCTAGTCAGATCGACGTGTGTTATAAACGGTCCGCAGCGTCTTAACACTCTTCTTAAAATGCTCTGGTCGATCAAAATTTTATTCTTGACGTTATCAACTCCCCAGAAATGTTTTCTAATATTTATACAATGTACTGTACGCCAAGACTCGCGACTAGCACTCCGCCAACGCTTGCTCACTGCAAATGTACGTATTTTATAAATTAATTTCGCAATACTCGAACAAAACTGACACAAAGTTGGTATACAGACCTCTCTCTATTCTTATCCGGTCAATGACAGAAAGAAATGAAAAAACGTGTATCAAGCACGCGTCGATCAGCAGATCAGTTGTAGAGGTATCGTCGGAAATGCACTTTTGATTCATCTTAACGTTGTATAATAAATACTTTTAGATTCCAAAAAATTTTGGAGATCTATTGCGAAAATGTCAGATATCTTTTCCAGCTTTCTCGCATTCACAGACTAACATCGTATAGAAACGAAAGTTGCGATGAATTTCGACACTACTAAATATTTACATAGCAACGTATTTCAGTATTCCTATAACATAATTGGTTCGCGGAAAAACTACAAATGTATTCAACGAAATCGAATATTATAAATTTAAATTTACACTTCTATTCTAACTTAACAAATAAAAATGTATTTATAATGCTTCTTCAATATCGCAACAATAAATGCAGCTCTCGTCTGCGTTAACAGCTTTTAAACAATCGTAACAAAGTTTTTTAACTTTTTTAACAATACTATCTCTATACTTCGTAATTGAACAATAATTTGAAATAAAATTGTCATCTATTTCCGAGGAATCAATTTCTACTCTCAACTTATCATTTCGGGTTGCAATTACATCATTACTGAAACCTGTCGATGAAATTCCGGCACAACAATTTATCTTTATTATTTTTAAACTATTTGATGTTAGTATTAGCTTAGAGATTCCATCATTTTTTATATTTGGACATCTGCGGCACTCTAGAGTTATTAGTTTCAACATGACGTCAAAAAACTTATCGGTTATCATCTCTAGCGAGCTGACACTTAAATATTGAAGATTTGGTAGACTAGCAACACTCCAGAAACCTGCGTCCGTTATACAATCAGAATCTAAAACAAATGTTTATTTTTACACTAAAAGAAGATCGATTAATGAAATACCTAAGAAACGAGAGGCCTTACTATACATTCGGACGTTTTTCAATTTTCGACAATTATCACTTATAACAGTTACGATCTCGTCAGTTAGCATGACGTTTCCACCGACGTATAGAATTTCCAAATTTTTTAATTGATCGATACAAGCATATTCAATGCACTCGAAACTGCAGTCGTACAAGTAGATATCCAACTTTTTTAAATTTTCTGAATTCGAACTTATAGTGCGTAAGGTCGAAGTTATCCAAGGACTTTGCTCATTACGACAACGTACTAACTTCAAAGAGCACAGTTTTTTGAATTGCTTCAAAGGCTGTAAATCAAAATAAGAATAAATTTGGGGTTAACTATCTTAGATATATCAATATGAAAATTATTGTTTTATTTTATACATTTTACTATCAGTAGTACTTACACTTAATACATTTTGAAGCGTACCAACGGAACAGTCATCTAAACAGAATTCTTCAACAGCTTCAGGATTCAAATTCAACAAACATTTATTTGTTAAAAAGCAGTCTTTCATGCTCAAGTACTTCAAATTTTGATTATTTGAAAAAAGTATAGACAAAAAGTCTTCGTACTTTTCGTTGACGCCTTGAATAGCGAAATGAGTAAGCTTGTTAAAATGGTTTGCTACATATTCTATAGTGGACTCTGTACATGGTCGCCCAACGTTTATAGATCTGATATTAGGGCACATCTCATTTATGATGCAAAATATGTTTTTGCAAGACTGGATACGTATTTTGTTATTAGATCCACAATATTTGTTTTCATTTGAAAGATCAATGTGTGTAACAAATCGCCCACAGAGTTCCAAAATTCGTTTTAATATATAACGGTCGATTTGTATATTGCTTTTATCGCTGATTCCCCAAAAATCTCGATGTATACTAAATCTTTTGACCGATTGCCATGACACGTGACTCAATATCTTCCAGCGTTGGCAAACTGAAAATAATTTTAAAATTATTCTGTAATGTTTTTTTTTTATTATTCTAAGCCTTCAAACAATTCATACTGCAAATGAATCTTTACGTACATAAGTATAAATTTGCACCAACCTCTTTGCACTTTTAGTCGGTCAATGACAGACAAAAATGAGAAAATATGTAGCAGGCAATCGTCATCTAAATTCTGTATTGCCAAAACGTCGTGCAAAATATTTTTGCCTTTCTCATCGACCATAATCAAGATGATTGACGATAATCTGAAAACATATAAAAAGTCGATTAACACAGATATATGTAGCCTAAATTGCTACACTATAAAAATCACTATACAAAACAAATAAACGATCTAATAAAGAATCCTGTGATGACGAAAAGAAAAATTATAATCAGTGTATACGTTGAAATAACACCATGTTACACGCATCGCATGCTTCACTACAAATTGTTTTTCAAGTAAGAAAATTAAGTACACTAAAAAACATCGCAAAAAGCAAAATGCTGTGCTATTCACACAAGGCACTCACCACATTCGTATACATTCAATACCACAAAAAATTAACAAACATAATTACTTTCTGAAATATTCGCAAATTAATTTTCGATCATAATTATTTTGCGAAATGAGAAATTTTTGAAGCAAAATATTATGATTATTGGAAAGATCTCATTAAAATCTTCAAAGTACGATGCTCATACATAAGCATCAACAACATATCAAAGAAGAAATTAATGGAAATAATAAAACGCAATTAGGTTAAAAAACAAATTCAAAGTATAATATGGTCGCGGTGCTCCCCGATGGCATACTGTATACTTATACTTGCCATCGGAGCGCTGCCGCGCCCCTTGATATGCAGAGGATTACACCATTATAAATTTGCCATAATGTGAATAACAAAACGATATTGGCCTTCGATATTGCTGTACAGAATTGCGCAGATTCTTTACTGTTCGTGGCGGTGTATCCCAAAACGACAAATTACGGCATTTATACCATATTTATACGACGCGTACAAAAATATGGCGGAATTTCCATTTTCATACGCAGTAGAATAAAATTTTTACATAAACGTTTTGCGCCGTGCACACATATGTTGAAGGTTACATTTGCGAACATGTATAATATTCTTAAATAGCTATATAATTGAATTTGTAATAGTATCTGTAGCAAATCGATAGCTCAAAATGAACGCGGAATATTTTTTAGTTTCCAAGCCAATGTCGAGCAGAATTCGTTCGAGAACCCTCGTCAGTTCAGAATAGTAGTGCATCGCACACGGACTACTTGAAAATGTCGCTGTATTACATTTTTGTCGTTAACCTGATAGTTCTATATGCAGACGCGACTATGAACAAACAATTGCTTGTTACTAATAAATTGCAGATTCCTCAAGTAACTGTAAGTATTCAAGTTTACAAAAAACAATAAGTACGCGCGAGAATATAAAACTTTTGCAATTTATTTTAAAGGGAAAACTGCTGGAGTGTTGTGCCGATGATAACCATGGCAGCAACATTAACTCTTACTTCATTGAAGAGAACGAGTATAATTCTGTTGCTTTGCATTCAATATTCGCAAGTTATACGTCAATGTATTTATTTCAAAGTAATAGCAATCATGTTCTTGAGGATCATCAACGTTTTCGAAAAGTTTATATCGTAAACGAAACTCATGTCGAGAGATTGCTGTATCCCGTCTCTAGTGTCTTGGTTGCTGTATCTGATACCATGTCATTTTTAGACTTATTGAGGAAAATGAAGAATTCAATTTGGTGGAATCACGATTCATACTTTATTATAGTCAATTCGAATATTGGAAACAGCTGTCATATGGCACGCACGATTTTGAGTATTGCATGGTCTTTCAACATTCTATCAGCCGTATATTTGTGTCGAACTTGGGCAGATCAAATATTGCTGTATGCATTCAATCCTTATACGAATTTAGCTTCAGAATTGTGGAGTGAGGTGACAACGGATGATCGGTCGAATACGCCTTGGACACTGTTTCACGTCGACGTTGAGCAGATTTATCCAGTGCTAAAATCTAGTGAGTATAGTACATGAGAAGCGCGAGGCGAAGCGTATTTAACGTCATATTTTAATTTTTTCACATTTATTCTAGGCAGTAAGGTGTGCCGTAGATATGTATTTTTTGAGAAAACAAAAAATTTATATGGGTATAATTTGAAAGTAGCTATGATAGTAAATCAAGTGGCATATCGCTACAATCCCGCGAAAGAAGGTTTCAATCGAATGGATGGCGCAGGCTTCAACGTAATGTGCACCGCATTAAATCATGTAAATGCAACTATTACTGCAAAGAAATCTGGTACTCCTAGTTTTTTTAATAATAACGGTGCACCTCAAGGTCCACTTGAAGATGTACTATCGGGTTCAGTTGATATTTACATGTTAATCATTTTTTTACGAGATTTTTGGAAACAGCAGGCGCAAACGTTTCATGGAGGTTCCTTAAAAATTATAACACTAAAGAAATCAACCAATTTTAGCGAAAGATTCGGACAGATTTTCACTGTTAACGTTTGGATTCTCTTGTTTTTGTCAACTTTTGTCTTTGTCGTTAGTTTAAAATACATTTTGAAGCAAAAGATGTCCTCGGCTGCTCTAGAATTCATACGTATACTTACGAATGCTGCAGTATTAGCAGAACCACTTAATACGAGTGCCAGAATCCTCCTGATTCTTTGCACAATAGTTGCTTTTGCTTTTAGCACTTTCATACAAGGTTGCTTGAGTGCTGTAAACGCTACAAATAAAACTCGCTCAGCTGTGGATTCAGCTGATGATTTGATTGCATCTGGCATTCCCGTTTATGGATTACCTAGTTATAGAGAAATTATAATGCAAAGGGAAATTCAAGAACGTTTTGATACAACAATAAATCAGATGGAATGCTTCGATCGCATTCGAAAAGGATACCAAGTAGCTTGCTTGTATCCAAACTTTTTCATAGGATACAGCAGTTATGAGGGTGATACCATCCATATCTCGAAAGGTAACATAGTAGAAAGAACTTTAACGTACATGTGTGTAGAAGATTTTCCCCTTCTTCAAACACTTAATTCCCTGCTGCTGAAGATGAATGAAGGAGGCATAACTAAACGGTATTTTGATTTAGAATCAACACATTTTGTGAAACCTAAGTACAAAGATAAAGTAATTACTCTTAAACTTGAAGAGCTAGCTTTGATATTTGGTATT
>UCOJ01001324.1:0-33835 GCA_900474305.1 Cecidostiba fungosa | reverse complement strand
CTCGGATGGCCTATGGGGCCCTCGACTACCACTCGTGCTCAAATATCATCCTCGCTTGGAAAAGCCCATTTTCGCTCCTAGTTGTGCAATGTACTATTTTTTAATTTTATGAATAGTAATTATATTATATAACAACTGAACCATGGGAAATACCAAAATTAACGATAATTAACTAGAATGCCTATTCCATCGAAAAAATGTTGAAATGTGGCTTTGTACTTATTCCTATTCGGTTAGGTAATTTTTACTTTCTATCTTTATTATCTGCATTTTACCTTACCGAGTTAGGTACTGGTTCCTAGTACCATTAGTACCATTACTAGGTTTTCCTCCGTGTATGACTTAAATATTAAATTGTGTACATCTTTAATATTTATATAATAATTGATCTTACTTCTATTACACTTAAAAATATTATTCGCACAAACATTACTACGAATACAAAAAATACTTGATTGAATTTCAACTGATTTAGTTTGTTTTATTTCATTTTAGAACAGTGTGAAACTTTTTGAAAAAAATTTGTTGCATTTAGGAATAGTTGCTGCACTCTTTTAGGGAAATTCGTTTCTTTTTGCCAGCTTACTAATTTTCGTAATGAAATGTATCGTCATGAAAAATCGAGAGTAAACATAAAAGGGTAGAGCATGGGTAAACATAAAAGGGCATTTACGCGTTTAAAGTTAACCTCTAAATTATAGTCAACTCTAATTTCAACTATAATCTTTTCATGATTTGAATTCCCACTAAATCATAGAGTATATTGCCATAGTAGAAACGTATTATAATAAACTATTGTGTGCCAGTTAAAAAAAACGAACTCATAGTTTATCTTAAATTCTGATGGAAATACTGCTATACTAGAACTAATAAGTAAATTACCAATTTGTTCAATTGAAATATTGCTTTAATTTTTATATATTTGAAAGTTTGAAAGATATACATAATTGTCGTTTAATTAATATTTTTTTTCTGTTTTTGCTTACAAAAATTATTAAAATTCAGAATTTGTTTATAAGCTACGCGATATCTGGTACTCATAAAATTATATAATAGCGGATTTATAGCGGTACTTAGGTAATAAAAACATCCACTAAATATGTAGAGCCATTCATTCATATCTGGATAATAGTCTTCATCTTGCCCGTAGATATAGAGCAACCTTTGGGTATGAAAGGGCGCCCAACAAATGAAAAAAGTAAATACAACAGCACCTGAAAATTAAATATTATTTAATAGAAAGAAAAAAATGAATAATACAAAAATAAATAATACAAAGATGCTTTTTGCTTCCTCAAAGAACTATTTTTTTAACGGTACAAATTTTCAAATCAGAGATTTGAATAAGAAAAAAGTCAGACTAAATAATAGGTGATTTCAAATATTGTTTTCATAATACGTGCATAAAAGGTTATTTCCATACATGAAAAGAAATTGTTGTATCGCCAGGAGGAGACAATGACAATTCAGGTTTTAAATAAAAGAGAATAAAAATGCTTTATTATTAAAGTACACTTGATACGAGTATACCATGAGGCATGTACGCCTTGGCCGCTCGATTCAATCTCCGCTTCGCCGTGTGGCCGCGTCTTCGCAGCATGGTAGCGTTGCTGCGCTCAGCGCTCGCTTACGCTCTGACCATTGACGGTTCCGCTATACATTACAATCCTCCCCCGTTAATCTAGCACTTTTTACATTACAAGTCAAGCTTATTTGGTGCCCTTTGAACTCTGCTTGACCTCTGAAAATTCACCGTTTCTATTTCACCCGATTCACTAATTTGCGTTGGCTGAACTACATAAGTTTTCTGATTATTCTCTTCCGGAGGTTGATTGTTACTTGACATGTTTGTGCTTTGCAAATCGCTATTCGGTTTCTTAATATCTACTTTCATTTTTACGATGTCCATGTGTGCGCTATGCAATTCTTACAATAAATCAGATCTAACAAGGGGAGGCAGGTTGGTGTGAATCACCGATTTCCATGAAACTTTGCTGGTGGAGTACCAAAAAATATTCGACATGTGTTTTTTATTTTTACCAACTCGCTAGTTTGGGCGGTCAAAACCACCCTCCAATTGATAAAAATAGGTATTTTCGGCATTAAAAACGCGTCAGTTTCTGATAGAAAAATAGTAATGAATAATTTTTATGATTATATCAATCGAAAGAGAATCAAAATATTCGACACGTGCTTCTGATTTTTTCCTTCAAGTTTATATAGCTTGTGAAAACTACCCGTAAAATGGAACTTTGAATATTTGTATTTATAAGGGCGATTTTCATGCATTAGGGAGATATGCCCAGTACGGCTAGATCCCAGTACGGATATTTTTGGGTTTTGGACTTCCAGCAACAGATGGCGTCACATTAGGTCAGTTATCTGGTTTATAATTGTGGGTTTTTAAGCCTACTTCGTAACCGCGGTATTTTAAGTTTATCATAGCAAAAGTTACACAAGAAATAAGTAATTTGCTAATTTTAAGCGTGTCAAAAATGATTTTACGAGGCTCACCCCTTTCTTCCTATGTACGCTTATGTATGTCTAATAATTTTTATGCAAACTTTGGGCCTTCACTCCTTGTACTCAAGTCGAATTTTCACTCATATTCTACAGAATCTAATTCACCACAGAATAATGTTTTGATTCGGTGATGCATTAGTCCCATGTTTAGCGATATAAACAATTACGAGCAGTAATAACACGGCGATGTTTACAAATTTCCCGTCCACATAAACGATTTATCATTTAAATTCCCGTCTGGCATAAACTGTTTATATTTATCAACACGACTATAAGCTTATATACACGCAGAATCGAACAACTATTGTATAGCAGCGGTTATGACGACGATAACAATGACCGCGAAATTACCATTATCCATGCAACGACGGAGCTTTTCCGAAATTCTTCGAAACTAATTTTAACAATCGTATCTCCGGGACTGCGCGATACAATCGCGCGACAACTGATTACGCGAGCTGCGCACAGCTCGAGTTCCTTTATTATCAGGTGCTGCTACTGCGCGTGGTTCCAAGTTCCAACTGGGTCGTATAGCCGCGTTATTATGACAATGAATGCGAAACGTCCAAGTTTGTCCGCCGGGAGACTTGCAGCGGCGGATATACTATACGTTTCCTCCAAAGTTTCGCTTGGAGTCTTCTCTCTCTCTCCCTCTGTCTTGTGTTATGAGACCGGCTGGATTTTTGAGGTTATGTTCGTTTTTACGAGGTATATTTCGTTTAATACGAGATACCGGTGAAAAATGAATACTCGCTATGGCTTATATGGGAGATGTATAAAGTTTGTGTATCATATCCAATTAGTTGCTCGACTTCATTTACCCGTCAGTTCCGATATCTCACAATACACACATAACCTCAAAGCGTTCGAGATAACGTTTATTACCGCATATTCAAAACGACGCTCGTATATAGTGTGCGACTTGTAACTTTATTACAATGGCGATTGTGCATGTGCGCGACACGTTAAACGCGGCAATTAAACAACGTTTAGATATATATCCGAGAGAGAAGAACTTAAAGAAACGTCGATCAAACAAAGTATAGAGAATATCTATGGAAACATACATATTTCGAAAGCACAAACGCGCGCAAACTTCGGAGCCATAAAATCGTAATTCCGTTATCGCGTCAAACATTTATTTACCCAGCGGGAGCGCGTAGTATTTTCGTATATAAAAGCCGCGCACTCGGCAAAGCCTCTAATAATAACCGGATATTTCCAAACTCGACTGCAGCGCCATCGTTCCTGCTCTGAGCTTCTCTCTCTCTCTCTCTCTCTCCCGCTCGTACAGCTATACCTAAATATCTAATTAGCCACTCGAGCTATCTTCCGATATTCCCACGGCCGATAGATGTGTACATGTATCGATCACTGGAGGCTGTATTATAGGCTCGATCGGGGAGATAAAGTCGATTTTATACTTATATTTTTTTTACGTATTTATATATTAACCCGGAAGTCGGCTAAAGTATACACCTATAGAAGCTTTTCGAGATTTTCCCAGCATAAATTCTACTAAATTTGTTCAAAAGAAGCAGAATTAAAAAAAAATTCAACCGCACACTCCGGCAATTTATCCCGAAAAAATGTATATCTTTCAGGTCACCGAATCCAAAAGTTGAAAATATACTCCCCGCAAGGTTTTGTATACCAGAAAAAGTAAAAAAGAATCCAATTATTACAGCCCATTTCCGAATTCATTTCAAGCCACGTCGAGAGTTATTTATCCGCACGACACGCAAAAATGATAATGAAAATATACAAGAGCTGCTGCGAGGAATCTCAGCCACACACTATAATATACAACGACGACAATAACCACGAGACGACGCGGAAAGTCCACGCGAGCGAGAAATAGAAAAGCGAGTGACGCTAACAAACGAGTAGCGCTGCAGCAGTAGCAGCAGCAGCAGCGAGTTGTGGAAAATCCGATGCAGGTCTGGAAAAATGACTGTCTAATAATAAAACCACAGCGGCAGTTTTTTTTTCTCAAGCGATTAACGGTGTGTTTTGAAAAACCTGTTAACAGATTTAACGCGGTGTTTTGTGAAATTTCGTCTATTGTAGATATACGTGATGACGATTATAGGGGACGTTTATATTTAGGTGAGATTTACGCCGTGTCAAACAATGAATCTTCGAGTTCAAGAGATACACATATATAACGATACTTATACACGTGTCTTTTTCAAAAATAAACAAATATGTTTACGGTCCAGGCTATATTTAGACGACAAACGTGATTATGAAAATAGCTAGCTATATCCGAACGAGAGTAGAGTGCAGGTGATTAATGCGAGCCCCGCAAATTTTGAAAAATTGTTATTGACCGGGATTATAACTTTATTAATGTGTATAAGCTGCGGTGCGTGCGTTCAGAAAGATGTGATAACGTGAATAATTTAGCGAGTTTTTAATATATATACAACGATAATTTATATGATGGTTATTTAATTGGGAAGCTTCAAATCATTCTCTCGCACTATAATTCCAGCAAAATTGCACAGAAAATAACAGCGGCAAACTTACACACATAACTACATAAATATCAACAGTCGTGCAGCCAACGTAATTAGTTGCGTTTAAAGGCGCAGCATCTGCGCGTTTAACCCTCAGCCTCACTATAGTCTGCGCATCCCTATGTATATACCGGCGGCGGCGTATATGTGCGCACCATCGAGCAGAAATTACTTACATATAAACACACACAGAGATAGCTCTCTAGCTATGTGTATATATTATAATGAGAAGCGTACGGTGTTAGCGGCGCGCATGAGCGTCGTATATTTTAAGCCGTCGGCAGTGACAGAGAGAGAGCCAAGGTTGCGCGCCTCAGACTATAGAATCCAATACGCTCTGTTGTAGATATACCTGGAAAAAACTATAAACACGACAAAATCGAGTAAATAAAACAATCTCATTCAAAGAGCAAGCCCTGCACGAATCGTGGCACAGAGAAAGCTCGCGCGAATGAACAAGGCACATATAACGGAGTCACTTATACGTCTGTTCCCATTTTTCGGTTTCTCTCTCTCTCTCACACTGTCGCAAAGGGCGCGTAATCGACGGAAGTCATCTCGCGCGCCTGCTGCTGACCTATATTTCGCTATACGCGAATACAGCAGGAAGGAACGGGGACGCGCGCGCTCGAGCTTTTTCTGTTATTGTTGTCGTAATTGAAAGCGCGAATGTTTATGCCTCGTCGCGAGATAGTAAAAGGTCATTACGCAATATTATATATTCATCGTTGTAATAAAGGCTGTGTCTTTATAATTTGTATCGGGGAATTTATGCGCGGAGTTAATTGGACGTCGAGTTTTGCACTGTACATCGCGGCGATGTGTAAAAGCGTATATAGATTCATTTTTGAACTAGTTCACAGAGTCGTAAACAAGTAATGCGAAATTAATAAAGTCGAAAGAGAGAGAGAGAGAGAGAGCAGCTCACGAGCGTTCGCCAGATAGATAAGCTCGAGCCAAAATCAACGTCGATTCATCATCGTTGCCTTATCTCTTCCTCTCCACACACACACACATGATATACACACTGCACGAGTTCATTTTTGAAATTCGAATTTTCGCGGGCAATTAATCGTGGCAATTCGATTAATCGCTCCTCGCACTCTCGGCCAATCAAAATCGACCCCATGAACGAGAGAAAAAAAAAGAGAAGAAGCGTGTGTGTGTATATATAAATCTCCCCGAAGCAACCCTCCCGTAAAAACGACGATCGTTATTACACCCCGAGAGAAAGAGAGAAAGGCCGGAAATAGCTGCTGCGGGAAAATTCGGAGTGCGGCTGCGTGTTCGGTGGATATCCCGGGCGCGGAAAACAGATCGATACCGGCATAGGATACGCAGGTGCCGAAAGCGTCTTAGGTTATTTTCACGATGCTGCGGAAAAGGAGGACGATCTGATGCACGCGATACAATGTGATAGGGATGAGAAAGAAGCTCTTTCTGCGATTGACCAACTGGAGGAGCTTATTATATTATGTGCGTGCATTGCGAGCTTTAAGTATTAATTGTCAGAGGGAGGCTGGCTGGGATTAGACGATTGCTTTAAAAGCTGCGGTGAGGGTTAGATTTTTTACGTTTAGTGTGAAGGTCGATTATTTTCAGCGTATAGTATCAACGTATCATTATTAAATCCACTCGAGAGAAAGAGTATACGTAAATCACTCGTCCTATCCGTCCACACCCCCTTATACAACAACCTGCACGTATATACAAGATAAAAGCGTGACGCGTAGAGTAATTATACCGATAAAGCTTGCGAGCGAGCGAAAAGTAAGTATCTCACTCGCGGCGATTCGTCAGATCGAGCGTCTGGATAATTAAGATCAACCCTCGACAAAAAAGCTCCGCATGTGTGTGTATATATATACACCTTTGCCTCGAGGCGCCGCCCGGCAAAGGTCGAGCGCTTAAGAGAGATAAGACAACCTTCGCTCACTTTAATTCCGACAAATCTCGAATCGATCGCCCCCCTCTGGCATTGCGTGTTAATGCCGTATACTCCGCATTGCATAAGTGTATACACGAGGATTTCCCACATCACACAGCCGAGGGTATACGAGCTTTAATAAAGTATGCGATAAGAGTAGGCGGTGTGTATAAGAAAAAAAAGATATATAAGAGGTTAAATAGATAGGCACGAAAAAAAAATCGGTCACCCCTGCGTGTGTTTCGATTCAGGATTTATGTCGTCTGCTGTGCGGAGCACGTGACCGGCACGTAATTTACAGACCGTTTTTGGTCCTTCGAGCACTATGAGCGATTGTCTCTCGGCTTGAAAGTTTTATTTGCGGCCTCGTTAATCTTGCAGAGTCACTTCGTTTAGTTATGAGAAAAGCCAACAACCCTATATAAGGAATCTGATCTTTGGAATATCAGAGTTAAAAAATTTAAGTTATAATATAGTTTGGAGGAGATGAGATGTTTGAGATCTTACATTAGCCATCTCTCTGGCCGAGGCAGCTCTCGAGTTCTGCTTAAGTAATTGTAGCGTAAGATCAATCGTGAACTTGAGAGAGAGAGAGAGAACGGGTTTGAATATGCATTAGCGAACTTTCGAATTGGCTATTAACTGATACGGAATCTCCTGCGGAGAATCAGCAGCATTGAGTCGCTGTTTTACGCTTTGGCCTCGAGTAAATTTCTCCTGGGCTGACCAAGGAGTTTCTTCTTACTATGTATATCTCTTAATTTTTTTCTCATTTTAAAACTCACGGAAGATTAGCTTCGATCATTCTTTAAACAGTCCTAATCGAATTTTTAATTAATAAATAAAAATATTTCCTCTACAATCTTCAAGACACGAGTCAAGAAAAGCTCCGAGATAATCACAGATTACATGCCGCCGCACAGGTGTTCGTGTCGGACAAATCGTTCGATAAGGATCGGAATCGCCGGACCCCGTATATATACGTTCCGGTTTGTGTGGATCGATCTCGCATCCTTCAAAGTCTCGCGATGCGAGACGGTGCAGCGGCGCGTTAAATTGAAATATCACCCCCCGGGAATCCAAAGATCGCCTCGATGAATTAGCATAAGCGATCGGTGTGGCAAAAATCTCCCGGACGATTTTCTCTCGTGAATTTGGAGGTTAGGATTCACACGCCTCGACGAGTCAACCTCAGTCGTAAATCGCTGGATAACGATCGGGATTGCCACTCAATCTTAAACGGAATCGCAAGAGCCTGTGCAGGCGTATCCTTCAAACCCTCTTAAAATCAACATTATCGAGTGAAAACACGACGGCTGGATTTAGTTCTCTATTATTAACTCGCGGTGAGCTGAGAGCGATTCCCGTTTTAGAAGGTAAAACTAAGAATAGGATGCAAAATACAATCCTAGAGAATGATTGGCGTAAGTATAGTAGCTAACCGTCTACAAGAATATCCAGGGATAATTTTGAGGTTAGTTTTTGCATCAATATCGTTGTAACTTCTATAAACGTTTATTTGCATATCATACCTGACACGTCAACATCTCAAAACAGCAAGCAGTCCACTTCCAAAAACTACACCAATTCACACATCAGCACAATCTCCCGCGTGAATCTCTCGAAAACACAAAAATCCGTCCCCCACAATCGTCCGAAAACAATTGAAGCAATTAGCATAACCTAGCGCGACATCCGTCGTAAGGCCACTTATTCTCCAGAGCCCACTAAACTTGGCCATATCTTCGCGCCATCTCTACTCCATAAATCCGAAGCCCACACAGTACGACGAGTTTTTCGGCCTCCGTTATCTCAAGCCCGCGATCGGCTCGCGTAAATACGTTATACACCGCGTCAGCATTGAAAAAGCCAGTGTCGTATATATAGTCGCCCTTCGCAGGCCACAAGCACCACAAGTATAGCGGACTGCTGACGAATGGCGGGCCGTCACGCGCCTCGTGCCTGCATTGCTATGCTACGTCATCGATAAGCATCATATCGCACACGCGAGACACGAATTTTCGAGGCTTTGATTTAGACTGTGTGAACTGTGAAGTGTATAGAGTTAGGTTAGGTATGTGCATGATGCGTTGTTATTGTTGAGGCAGCTGAGAGAGGTTAAGGACTGCTAAGATATGTGACGTCGAGCTCGTCGAAGGTTATTTGCACTGAGAAGAGGTTATACAATGTAGGAGGTTAAAACAGTTGCAGGTATGTGTGCACGTCTGCTTTTTTTAAAGAGTTCGATTTGGGGGAGTTCTTAGTCGTATCTTTCGTTATTGGCTTACAATTATGGAGACTTTGTCAGAAATGAAATAGATAATTATTCGTTATTGTATTTTTCGATTCGATTCGATAATTATGCATTAATGGTAAAAATTAACATAAACGATGATTACGAAGAGAACCTTGCATGGAACATTCGCTCACAATCCCCTATTTAATCTCAGGCCGCTAACGCCAGCATTTCACAAGACATAACCTTAAAAAGATAGTCCCTCTCAAAACTTCTAACCAGTGCTAAAAACTCCATAAACACTTTATACCTATAAGGTACATCCTACGACCCTCTCTCCAAAATCCGTCAGCACGTCCTCTCTCTCGCTCCATCACACGGTTATAACTAAACCGCGTCGGCGTTTCAGCAAACTAACGCAGCTTCTCTCTCTCTCTCTCGGCCATCTCTCCGAATTAATGACTAAAGCCAGCGTGTGTGTATTAGTAGGAAGATTCGCCGTGCGCAGCAGAGCATGTGTATAGGTGTATATATAGAGCCACGCAAAATAACGTCATTAAGGACAGGAGCCGCGTTGGGACTATTAACCGGCCGGCCAGGCGCAGCTTCAATCCTTCATGTGGAGAGAGAGACCGGCGCTGCTCATGCGTAGCTACGCCGATAAATCGTCGTACCACGCGCAAAGGACACGTGTATCTATACGGAGCTTGAATGCGTTGCACGGACCAAAGGGCTGAAATCGTTCAGGGTATAGTATAGTTCGCTACAGCGAGTGAGAGTGACCGAAATATAGTTAAGCTTGTAATAATAAGTGTAATTTAATTCTTCAAATATTTTTTTTAATATAAAAATAAGCCACTTCGAGATAACGTACTTAAAAACCTCCAACCGAACGTAAAACTCGGGCTGCAGTGGCCAGTACAGTATACACCTTATCCGCACACAACTCTCCATATATTCCGCAGGCAAAACATCCTAAATCCCTCGAAAACTCCAATGAAATTCTTCTCTCTACATACCTTTCGAGCTCTTTAATCTCAACGTGCAAAAAGCAATTTGAGACTGCGCGCGCGCGAGTGCAGCGCCGAAAAGCAAGATACCTATATATACCTAGAGAGCTTTATCCGATTCGCGCGCGCGTGGAAGCTCATATGAATTTCAAATTCGCGAGGGCGACCGGAAGAGCTCGCGTACGTGAGACTATATATAGCGTATATACGTCGGGAGAGGAAAAAGGATCTGGAGCGCAGGTGCGAATTGTAGATGTCGCGATTATGCTTATTTGTTTGCCAGCCGATAATGTCGGCGTCATTCGCCGCCGATATTGCCTTTATTCATCTTCGTTCTTTTCTTTGTCACATACCTATCCTAGATATACGTATACTAACTATTTTTGTAATAAAAGAGCGCGGATCAAACCTAACCTCAAAATTTTGAATTTCCCGCTCAAATCATCATTTCACGCATCAGCTGGATAAGCGCGACTGGATGAAATTACTGAAGTATAGAGACCTACTCTCCAAAAGTAAAGCAGAAGGAGCCAATTACGTGAAGCCGCTGCTGTTGCCGTGGGGCCATTCACTCGAAATCGAACGGCCCCGGCATTTCGTCCCTTGGTATTCGGTCAGCGCGCGCGTATACCTGCTCTCTGCTAATGTGGTCGGCTGCGGCGGCGGCGGCGGATGACCGAAGCGTCGAGGCCGAATTAGCCGTTTCATCGAGCGGCCGGCTCTGCGGCATCGCGACGACACAATGCGAAAACAATGTCGACCTATGTCCTAGCCTATACTGTATACCTTGACAGACTGTCGTTCTCTTATAATACTCTATTTTAGTGAGCTTTCGATGCGTGAGCTTGCGGATTTTCAACCTGAGATTTCAAGCTTTTCTCTCTGATAACGTAGTAGAACAACTACTTCGTTACGTATTTTTTCCAAAAGTAATAACTCAGCAGTCAACACTGTATGTATAGCTAGGAAGTTTCTTCTGCTGCAGTAATACGAACACACCTGATCTACAAGCGAGACGCGCGAGAGCTTGGGAATTGCAATTTTTAATCTTCGGTTCGCGCGTTTCTCCAATATGTATATATGTCTAACGGGAAACTCGCAAAGTTATGCCTTCATGCGGCTGAATTTCATTGTATAGATTGAATATATTCGTACTTTTGAATCTTGTTTTGAATATGTATATAACAAACAGCTTTTCGATTTTTATGTATCTATTATACTATACGAGTATTTGCATTACGAAAATACATTTCAATTGCTAACGATGAACCGCATGAATATGTACACGCGATAAGCAAAAACTGGCGGAACCAAATCAAAATCGATAACCAATAATGCAAAAAACCAGACTTTTTGAAAAAAAAAAAAATTGCAAAAAGTCCCACTAACGTTTCTTTTTTCACCCAAGGCATTTCATTACAATAAGTGCGATCCGCTGATAACCCGCTTATCAGCGTAATTAATATCCGAAAACCGCAAACTTCGCAGTATACACTGGCTGTATCGTCGATTAGCCGATAATCGATTTCCCGTAAACAACGACTCTCCACTACTACGTTTTTTTTTTCACTCTCAGCAGCCGCCTCTATGATAAATTGTTTCATTACTTCTTCCTCGTATACTTGGCGCGAATATACAGCTTAATTACGCGAGGAAATAATTAAACTTCCGCTCCGCGTGCATAACTCGCCACTTTTTACCCTTCCGACTATACTCGTCCTTTTCTACTGGCTTCGCTCTATATATGTATATATACGTAATAGCAAAGGTTACGCTCAACGAAATCCCGAAAGAATCGAGGCCTGAAAAATGCAAGATGCCTCCGTCCCCTCGAAAAGTCAATACCTCCGAAAATTTCCTTTTCCACACACACACATGGCTCGACCCAATTGCTATGTGTATAACCTCGGGACGACGGGTTGTCTATATATAGAATGGCTGGAGAGAACCAAAAAAGGACGAAAGCTTGCAAAGGGGGAGAGAGAGAGTGGCTAATAAAACGAGGACACGGTCAGGAGGAAGTTCGTCTCTGGAACTTGGAGGCACACACATACATGACGATAAGGGCTCGACCGAGTTATCGCATAGAGAAATTAGAATGTCGAAGGAGGAGACATGACCGGAGAGAAGAAGTTCTGCGCTTGTGTGTATATATAGAAGAGTCGGGTAAGAAAGTTGCGAAGTTAACTTTTTCGAAGGGTGTTTTGGATTGTGGCCAGGGCGTGATTTTTATGCTCCTTTGGCGGGAAAATTCGATGAGGATGTTGTTATTTTATCGCGAGAAATTATCTCGAAATTTATATGTCTGAAAATGTGTCGCGTGTGTTCGATTTCGGTGAGGTTATTCAGAAAACGCGACTTCGATTTTCAAAGACTTTGAATTCTTGATGAGGAAGCTCGAAACTTTCACAAGTATACGTCGATACACAATTTTCAGTATATCCCGCCTGCATTTGTCTCAATAACTATAAAACACCCATACACATATATGTACAATACGTAAAACACGGGATGAACGAGGCCGCGAAAAGTCGTCGTCGAGATTCCAATAATAGAATTCGCGTGGAGTTCCGGTGTGTTCTCGGGAGTCCGAAGCCATAAATAAGGAAAAGGAAGTAAAAGCAGCGCGTAGAATCCGAAATATCCACTTGCTTCTTCTCCGTGAACTTCTCATCCTCGCGTGAGTATCAACTTGGGCTATAGATATATTACGAGTGAATCGATTTTCCAAGTATTTTTGCGCTGACCCGCCGCGCGATCCGAGATTTTACCGCTTCGCGAGGAGCCAATAAAACGGTACCAGCATGTCGCGGAAGCAAGTGGCTTTTTGACTTTGAAAGTATATTCCCCTACTGCTCTCTCGGAGAGAGAGAGAAAAGACGCATTGATTCCTTCGGCGAACAAGGAAATGTCGGGTTTTCGGAAATGTGTAACTTTTTGGCTTTCGGTGAGGCGCCTTCTTTTTGCGAAGGATAAACGTTCCGTCAAAAGTTGCCAATTCTTCTTGTTAAAGGTCATCGTTAAAAAACAAAAAAAAACTTACGTAAAGCAGACAATAATGGTGAACTGATCGGTTCGCTAAACTCACCTGTAACAGAAAGAAAAGACGAGAATTAAATACGAAAATCAAGCTCCAGATGGCAGCAAAGACTTATTTCTGTAATATAGCCGGCACAATCAGAAGGAGGTATTATATTCATCATCCGGCAGCCTTTCTTAAAGTCTAATCTCCTCGAGTCTCGTCGTCTTTGGGTAAAAATTATCATTCCCCGGCGAATTCATCGTTGTACTCTCTCGACGAGATAAAAGACCGGCAGAGGATATAAGAAGAAAAAAAAAGGTTTCGACGAGCGTTGACCCGCGTAACCTCAACTATATATAGGGAAGAAAATCTGCGGACGGGCTTTCACGACAGTTCTCCTTTTAGGATGCCCCTTTTGTGGCTGATTCGTATTTGTGACTCTGAGTATTGTTTTTTATTTTTTTTTTGTTGCTCTTAAGAATCCTATTCAGCTTCTTCGTCTTTACGAATGTATAATACGCTTGTCCGATTGGTTCGTCATTTAGGCGGGAAATTCAAAATCGTATAGAAGCTTATAATTTGAGGTTATGTTTGAAGGATTCGCAATGTATATAGACCGAGTTGCAGCGCAGAAAAATCTCACTGGACGTCGAGGGGCGCCTTATTTCATCGGCCTTCCGGGCGGAGCACATAGCCGGTCGTCCGCTTGACTGACACGAAATCAATAGCTAACGAGGACGCCGCGCGCCGAATAGCCCTTCTCTGTCTGTCTCTCGTTCTTTCTGCCATTTTTCGCAGCTAGCGCTGCTTGTTAATTACGAAAGTTGACGTGATGCTCTTTTTTGTCGTTGTCGTTGTTGTTAATCTTGTTATATAGGGATGCGATACTATATCTCGTTCGTTGATGATGTCGACACTATTATATACGATCTGAATACGGAAACTAACTTTCGTCGCTTCGTGCTTATATATAGCCTGTTATCAGGGTTGATTCTTCAACAAAAAAAAAATTGTGTTCACACCGGCGTATAGCCCAACGCAAAGAAAGGAACTCGCAGGGCGTATATTAATCAAAGCAGCTCCATTGTGATACCCGTTATATAGAGGAATTCTTAATTAATTTCGCACAGAGACGCCAGAGCGATGGTATTATAGTTGGCTTCTTTATTAACGGCTCCTTAAACTCTGCCAATCTCTTTGGTTCTTCATTCTGTGCTGTATAGCAGCAGCAGAGAGACTTAATTTTTCCGTTCTGCCGTTTCGCCGCCGTCGTCGCATACACGTGAAATCCCACAAGAGGATTGGGACAGGTGCCAAGGAAAATTCAGACGCGAGGCGCGTATCGATGTCGCCGATATTTCGAATTGCAAAGGGAGTGTGGATGGTGTGTATATATAGGGTACAAGGTTGCGATCTTGTGCTTTTCGCTTTGCTGCCCCTGAGGGGCGTTAAGTGGTATATATAGAGTGTGTGTCTGTACGGCGATATAGGACGAAAGTGGTTATGCGGATGTTTAAGGATCGGAATTGCTCTACTTGTGTGCTGGAAGGCCAATTAGATATGGTAATAATTTTTCGGAGCTGAATTCCGAATTTTCAAGATTTCTAGGACACACGTGCCGATGATGATATTGCGACAGCGTGGAGAGATTTCTCCGATCCTGCGAAGAAGAAAAATGCGCAAGCTGCGTCAGAGAGTGTTGTAAAATTTTTACTACGTCTATACGTATAGAGCTTCTGAGAAAAACCAATTTCATTTTTTTCTTTAGTAATTTCATTCTTTTTTTTCAATATTGAAAATGAAATCCAAAGACGCGCTTGCCATCCTTAATTCGAAAAGAAACGGAACCATCAGCTTCTCGACGGGAACAGCTGGTCTATATTCAGCCCCATCTAAACTACGTGATCAGGACCTGACAAAGCTATAAAGAACTTGGTATATGGAATGAAAAAAAAGTGCGGTAGCGGCGGAGGGTCGACACGGCTAATGAGGTCAATGCGCACAAATTAACCGGGGACACTCCCCGGCGAGTTTGACTGATCTCTCGGTTCTTTCATCAATCCCGATGGTTCGACGCAACCCCCATATTACTTTTATTAGTTTAACCTGACTCGTTTGTTGTATTTTTCGGATTTTCCACGTTATTTTTGAAATCCTCTTTTCTGGTAGTGTATCAACGAATAAACGTGTGAAGGATGATGTTGTACACAGCTCTCTATATCTCTCGGTAAAAAGAGGCGGTAGAGAGCAAGCAATATCCACAAACTCGAGTACCTATACCGCTGTACAATAGTATATAAATGCTGAATCATGTTTTCCAAATACGCAAGTACACCGAGTCACGCACAGGTGTGTTCCACATTTTATGTGGAGATGCTGAAATCGATATTGCTCCGAAGACTATAAAGTTTTTAGTAACAAACACGACCACATGCGCTATCTATTGTAAAAAAAGCAAAACTATGTTCCATCAATCATAAAGAAGTCGAGCTTATATTCTGACAATATACAGGTATAGAAGCAACGATTTTAACACGTATAACGTTATTATTGTTGTTGAAAAATATCATTTCAAAATGTACATAATCCCACACGATTCTCTCCCAGAACAGCAAGAAACAAGGACATAAGTCTCGCCTCAGATATAATTAATCGCAGTCATCGAGACTCTCGACTCTCATACGCTTTCTGGTATAAGATTCCATCCCCTCACGTCGAGATATACGTGACCGGACTTGACCAGATGTCTTTACTTCTTTGTATATATATACGCGTGCGCCGCGGTTTTCTGACAAATCAGTCGTGCGCTAAGACGTAGAATTAATCATTTCCAACCGCACGATGTATATACGTTGCTAAAGAAAAAAAAGAGACTTACGTTCGAAGCCGCGTCTAAAAATACAGAGCGATCGCGATTTGTCAAACGCCACTTTGAGGTTATGTTCGCTGCTCCTTTTCATACCTGCGCGCTCTCTTTCCTCTTCGTTTTTCGCTTCACTTTTCCTCCCCATTCAGAAGACACGCGTTGCTTGCGTCGCCTATATATACACACACACATACACCGACATATTGTATATCCGCACCTGTGTGTATATAACGCGTTGAAAGAGCCGTCGGGCCGTGCGCGCGCGCGATAAATCAAGAGGAGGGAAATAAATGCGCCACGCGTACGCGCACTTTGCCCGGCTGAATGCTGCGCGGCCTTTTTTTTACGGTTCCGATGACGCACGCGGGCCATTCCATGGAAAAAAGCTCGCGGCACGATTTTTCAAAACTAGCGCTGCCGGGTGATTACACGCTTTTTCCGTATTTTTCCCTATACGCGCGAGAACGAGTGAATACCTCCCTTAATAAAACTCGAGCTATTGATTTTCGCGCGCGTTCTTTATATACCCAGAGCGCTGCTGCAGCTGCACATATACTTTTTTAGACGGAAAAATTCAGCGACGGCTCCGATCGCTTGCGGGATACGCTGCGCCCTCTAGCGGCGTCTTCTTTAGTAGCGTGCTGGGCATAACTCGCAAATTGGCTTTGGGCCAAAGTGACGGACTCTCGGGGTCAGCAGCATTGCCCACCACCCTTTTCGTGTCAGCCTCGCGAGACGAACGAGGCAAAAACGAGGAAAAGAAAGTCACTGCGGTGCCGGTGGTCCATTAACCACACCAGAAGTAGAGGAGGCGGACGCGAGGCGTAAATCGAGTGCTGATCGGATCGAGCTCTCAAGTATATATGTATCTAATATATATACTTTCTCGATTCTCGTTTGGTGTATATTTATGTGTAAAGTGCGCGCGAGAGGAGGTAGACTCGAGTTTTTAGGTTATGTTTGTTTACCTCCGGGGTATATCGGCTGATGCTTGTTTACTGCAATCTTGGTACTTTGATCGAACGAGTTTTCGAAAGTCGAGTCGTGCATATGAATGCGCATATATGAAAAACGATATCACTTCTGGAATGGTGCGCTTTAAAGATCGCAAAAATATATAGAGCACGTATTATAGATGGGTAAATCGCGCGCGTAGAGGTTATACGTGCGGCATCGCTCGCACAGTCTTCGTATAGCTTCGACATATTACTATTTTATGCGTACGTCAGCGGGTCGTCGTCGTCGTCGTCGTATCGGTTAGTCGTGCAGAAATTCCCGATATGTTTAAGGACTCGACTCGCGATCGCGGAATAAATCATCAAGAAAGCCGTCAAAGTGTCGAAGATCACTGACGCCACTTGCGTGATGTTTCACGTCAGAGTATCCCATTTATCGTGTAATATATGAATTTCAAAGTCTGTACATAAGGAAGTACCTCGTATATCGTATAATTTTATTCTTCCAAATGTACGTTCAATTCCAGAAGGTATCTGAATAGCTTCTCTCTTTCTCTCTTCCTCGAATCGTCGCTTATAATAAGGTTATCCTTACCAAAAGTCTCGCATTACCTTATACTCGTCGTGAGCGCATCTTCTTGGGTAATAATTCAAGACGCTCTTCTCCAGATTTACCCAATCCGACCCACTTCAGACGCTTCTTCTTTCCCTCGGATTTAGTCAAGGTCAAACCGCCCTCTTTAACAACTGATAAATAAGCCAGGACGACGAGGACGACGGCGGCTAAATTTGAACTTTGAATTAAGATTTTGCGTCCGTGGGGTTAGCCGCGCGTTATTTTTGCCGAGCTTGGTCGTAATCTTTTATGATTTCCTGGTGAGTATTTCGCTATACTGGACAGAGAAAAGTCGGCTGAGGGCTGCTGCGGATTGTTCAATGTTTTACGAGCTCTATCGACGCCTGTGGAGGCTACACACGTGCGATGTAGGTGTTGTGTGTCTCTTTTTGGACGAAGACTAGTACTGAAAATTTTAACGAGTAGTACAGGACGCGTTGTATTCGTGGAAAGGCTGCTTTGGAGGTATATGCTCGTAATTTTTCTTTTCTTTTGGAATAGTGCGAGGAATTTTTGTATTAATATCGCGCGCTTTTTTCCTGTGACAGGATTGAAAAAAAAATGATAAACTGATTGAAGATACTGTCTTAAAAAAGAGAATAATTGTACACTCATTTCGCAAATCGAAAATTGAAATTCACTGTATTAATCAAAAACGGATAACAACTGTTCTACGCAAACAATAGTCAGAAGAAAGGAAATTCCGAAGCCGTGATATATTTCTCGACCTTCGACGTTCAAACATCGTGGAATATTGGTCCATATCAGAAGATCAATTTCGATCGCAAGAACCAACGGCAAAGCGTGAAATTGAGCACAGGTGTCTCTATATCTACACGCAGTCGAGCAAATATTCGCAAGAAAGTCGAAAACGAAAATACACTACGCGTGACCTCCTTCGAAGTTTATAGTGTCGCAGATGCAGAAATTTCATTAAAACAATAAAATCTTCTTTTTGCGGCTTTCTCTTTCGGCCATAAAATACCGCAGTAATTAAACTAAATTTTTTAAAGCAGCAATTGCGCGGCCCTCGAGTAGCTATACATATAAGCCGAGAGGAAGAAGAGGATTAAAAAGGAAAAGGGGGTGAGGTGTGGCACTTTATCGCGTGGCCCGCAACGAGATCCGCTTTCCGCGACGCGCGAAATCTAGGTGGTCCGAGTTGTTATGACGCAATTCGGTGACGGGAGGGGTTTACTATAATGCTGCTTGATATTATCGTGTATTTTTTGAAATACACAAAAACCATTGATATATACATAGAACACACAGTATAAATATATATCTGGACGAGAATTGCGTGTACTATGAGAAATCCATGATATATTTACAGCAATTATATTAGCCACACGAAGATAATTTCAGTTTCTGGAGCTATGCAAGAAATTTTCCGTAAAACTGAGTCATCACAATCATAAACATTGAGAATTTCGAAAGCAGCACATCAAAAACACTGCGAGGAAAATTGCAAAAGGCAGTGGATCTGCATCACGCAAAATTAAGTCGTTATACTCACGCGAGCTGCAATATAAGGGGCAGCGGAAAATTAACCGCATCCGCATACACATGTGCGTGTACAACATGTCATGCCGGAGGGTCTGAGAATTTTCCACCAGTCATATATACGAGAAAAAAAATTCTTCATCGACCTACTTTTTTTTCCTTTTAACGCGTATATACACGTCGTTTGAAGTAATATAAAAAGCGAACCTTTAATCCGGCGAACTTATTATTAATAAGGAAAAGACGATTCAGCGCTGAAGTATATAATGGATATTAAAAAGTTTCGCGGAATTACGGGGAAAAAAAAAGATCCCTCAAGTCAAAAGTGTATTCGGTCTTTCTCCGGAACAAAGTATACCGCGCCGGCTTATATAAAGGAATCCTCACAATCAAGTCTTATTTAAACTTCCCGCGAGCGATAAAAGAAAAACTTGACTCGGCTCAAAGCGATCTACTTCCGCGCGCAATATCCATGCATTCGCGATTATCTTTTGTTTCTTCGAAGATCGAGGCCAGCGATTATTCGCCTATATACTTCGGTGAATAGCCAATTATCTCCCGAGGAAGAGCTTTCCCGACGACAGCGCCATCTGTATTTTATAATTGCGCTTGTAAATAAACTTGTAATAACTTTGAACATTCAAGTACATAATGTAAATTTGCATACATATAATTGAAGAACAGGAAGAACAATATAGATGCACACCCAACAAATGTAAAAAACATATACTTTGTCTACTCGTGCATCGCCAATGAGCGTAACACTAATCTTAATTAATCCAAGTATACACACACACAGAGACGCGGCATTAGCGCTTTTTAACCTCCTAGACACATGTACGTTCAGCTGTAGATATATAATACTAAGAAAAGGCGGCTCTTTCAGGATAAAAAGCGCGCGCTTCGCTAATTGAAGCGTTTTTGCGCGCAAGCATAGCGGTAAAATTAAGTCCCGCAGGCGCGCGGCGAGTTGCAATTATTGTATGCTCTAAAATTTTGCTGGAAAAACAAAATTAACTCGTAATACAATTTATTCAACGCACGTTTCAACCCGATGTAAATCTCATATCATATTATTACATTGTGTGTACACTGCGCGCACGCCGAGGGGAACTATATATCGACATTATTTTTCCTATCTTTAACCATGAAACGACGCTACTAATAATAATATGGGGATGCAAAAAAAAATGTCAAGGTGCTCACTGCAATTCAGTGAATTATTAAATTTAATATTGCGAGACTAAGAATAGTAGTATATATCCCGTACGGCTATATCGATTACATTAAAAAATAATCTAATGCACACGCTTCAGGCTCTTTGTTTCTAAATGTCAACGAGACAAGAGCACGTGTGACATTCTAGTGTGTCCTGACATGATACAGTTTGCTCAAATGCGCGAAGCAAAATAAAAACACACACAAAACATCGTATTAACCATCGAGCGGAAAAACACGGTTTATTTTGAATCTCTATATTAGAGATAGAAAAAAAAACGTCGATCAACCCACGTTCCGTTCGAATCGGCGCGCAGTAAAAAGTCGATGAAAAAACTCATCGATGCACCGTGTATTTCAATATATCCCCGCGCGACGATCAAATTAAGAATCGTTATATCATCGCAATTCACCAGCTTTTCACACAATATCGAACAAAAATCTCATTGTGTCCTCTCTATAGTATATATCGATCGAAACGCAAGCCTACACAGCCATTAGGACGGGAGCTATTATACTCGGCGCATACACACTGGCTGGCCATTTTCACGGCGTTAAGAGTATTAAGTCGAGCCTCTCTCTCTCTCTATCTATATATGCGCGACGACGACGACGACGACCTACACGTGTATAACGAGGCTGCATCGCGCACTCAAAGAGAACATTTGCATTTCCATGCGGGATTCGCGGCGCACTTTATTAATGGCTCTCTCGAGCGAGCGAGCTGAAACACGCAGTCGTGTATATATATATACCGAATAAAGGCTTTGATGCTTCGTGAATATGCGCGATATCTCAATTAATCGAACTGTTTATCTATAACTGCTAGACGTGCAGCAGCGAGAAAAGAGAAAATTAATATCCTCACCTGCCAATGCGACATTCCGCGCGCTGTATAAACTTTAGATTCACCTGCTCCCGGGCAAATAAATTACGTATCTATATATATATATATAGAGAGAGAGAGAAAATAAGTTGTGGAGGAAGGTGCGTGTGTTCTGGCAAATGCATCACCATACGTATTCATGAGGCCCCCGTCAGCCTCGCGCTAATGAATATTCAGCGCAACACGTAACAAGTCTTACCGTGAATTTGCACAAAGAGCCGGAGCCCGATATTTGGGTTGAGGAGAGTATATAGTATATATATATATAGTAAGAAGATATGCGAGCGAAATTGCGCGCAAGGTGAGACACGCGGGATTCCAAAGATGCCACGGGGTTGATTTCTTATATATATACTGGCTTTTATATGTATAAGAATTATATTGTGTCGAGTATATAGTGTGCGCGAAATAAAACTTTATCGAGAGAGAGAGAGAGAGAGAGAGAGAGAGAGAGAGAGAGAGAGAGAGAGAGAGAGAGAGAGAGAGAGAGAGAGCTGTGAGAAATAAGAGATAAGAGAGCGAAGCATCTCGATAAAAGTTATATACGAACTCGAGAGAGTCCGTAGTTCAACGGGATACTTTGGTGTACAATGACGAGTAGTCCAATTGTAGTCGCTCATTCAGCGACCGAAACCGGCAGCTATGCTCTCGTTTATTGTTCTCCTTGTTGCGGCTATCACTGTATACTCGAGTATTGATTGTGCGAAAGCGATGAGTTGTTCTTAAGGTAGTACACTATCGAAGAGTGACGGCGACGATGCAGAAAATACTGAAATTTGGATAACATATACTTGAAAAGAGACTGAGTTGAAGCTTGGATGTGTATCTCACTGAAATTTTGTAGGTGGAAAAACAAACGAATAATTTAACTGATGGTATACAGAAGGATTTGGAGCCTGATAGAAATAAACGAATGTGAATTAAAAACGTATAAAACTTTTGATAGAAATAAAAAGTGTTTTTTTGGCGCGAAATTCAAACTAAGAAAATATAACGTTCAACGCATCGCGTATAACGGAAAGTGCGTCACGACAGTTTCCCCAATCATAATTAAACACGAAAATCGGCTCTGCAGAAGCCCGAGATAAAAGTTACTGCCTCTTCATGACCTCACATCATATACGCGCGTCTTTTCCCCCAATCGATGCTGCCAGCACACTACATACATACCTACTATACATAAACCCGTTTTCTCTCGGCACTTTGCGTATAATTCGCATTAGGTTCATCCGACGCACTTAACACTGCGTATAACCTTTTTCCGGTGGCGCCACCGTTTCGACGTTGCGCCCACAGCTCTACTCTCGTTATCGCCGCAACCGCTGCGTGGTGTAGGACTTTTCGGGGATAAACCTCCCCCCACACTTCTCGTCCGGTATTATGGAGAAAGCGATTAAGCGTAATCGATACGTATGTCTATTGCGCGCGTTGGTGGAGGGGCAATCTGCTATGCACACAGAGCCTAATTACTTTTCAGCGTATATATATATCGTCGATCACGGACTACAAGCGGTTATTCGTTTCGTGGATGCTGATGATGACGTTGCGTTATTCCGTTTGACGATCGAATTCATCGAATATCCTTGTATATACGTCTGATCATACGTCAACTCTTACTACTGAATAAAGGTTATATATATATATATACGTTTGCATCGAATTCTCTTTGCTTACCGATCTTGAAAATTGAACGATTCCGCGTAATTGACACTCGGCAATGTTCATCCGTATACAATAATCGAACACAATAGCAGCGGTAGATGATGACAAGCGACAGGTTGTGAGAAGTGACACGTCGCGCTAACTTTGACACGCAGTAGAGATCGGAATTATAAGCATCAAACAGAGAGAACCGCCTGATGCAGCGGCGGCGGCGCACCTGTTGCCAGCCGCTCTCTGTATACCTATGCGCCTCTGAACTGCACAGTAGCTTGAGTATTAGCTGCTGCTGGTCGTCGTCCGCGCCTTTGTGCCAAAATTGTCAAGATCGATGCTGCATCATCAGCTACTCTGTGACGTGTAACGTTTTCAAAAGAAGAACAATGAGTCATAATTTTCCTATGCGACGATAGTATAGAGCGAATCGATACTTTATACCTAAATATATACAATCTGTTTCAAACGCTGTCAATTTGCGTCACGCAGCAGAGGGCTTTTAAACTCTGCGACGACGAAGTTTGTTTCTACAAGCGAAATTTCACATACACACACACACACACACACAATATAATATATTTGTATGTCACGATAAATCCGAAAAAATGCCGCACGAGCAATTGCGTCTCGCACAGCTCGTGTAGACGTAAATCTTGCGAGAGAAATCCCAATGCAAAAAAGCATTTGCAACAATTTCCAAGTATACACACTATAGAGTTTCTGGAAAACTGTGTCTCGAGTAAATCCTCGCGGCGGCAAGTTTGGCTATATCACGCAATAAACGCGCCTCCGCGCGCGAGAAACTTAATAAAAGTGCAGTTGCGCATGCAGAAGATCCCGAATTCTTTACGGCCTTGGATATAGCGACGACGAATTATTGGCACAAGACTCGTGTGTGTACGAAGAATTTTACGCGTTAAATGGCCTATTAAACGGCCTGTCGGTCCTTGAAATAAAGCACGTATATATATCTATATCTGTTTTTATTCTGTGAAATATTATCGCAAGTAAGGCTGTCATCGGCTGACATAAGTCATCTTCGTTAATCATCCAAGGATTTCCTTAATAACTCTACATCGACGCTAATCACCCACCGACAAACGCGTGTAACTTTATACACTATAAGGTTACACCTTATACATACATATATATAAAATTTCATCGTCGTGTAAATCGCCACAACGAGACGATGATGGAGTTTCGATTCGTGTCGGAATGATACTCGAGGATTTTTTGGCATTTTGCACGACACGAGCCACGTTTGCCAAGAGCCATTTGGCACGTCGTATACGCCGAGGAAAAGCCCTGTCGACGTATTTATTTCCGAGGCGTCGATCTCGTCGAGACGTGCATCAAAATGCACGTGTGCGCACGCGATTGTAATGCCTCTACGGTCATGGTTAACGACGTCGGCTTCTTGCGTTTATTAATGCTGATATTTTTCCTCTAGCCTTCGCTCTATGAGATTTGTATACGTGTGTGTGTGTAAGAGCCTGTGTTGATCTCGATTTGAGATTGTATATGTAGGTGTGAAAATGTACTTGGAATAAAGCGTTTCCAAGATTGCGATCGTAAAAAGGATTCTAGCGATGGATTCAAATTGAAAAGATGAAACCTCTGATGATCAAAACTATTAAAAGACGACTCAAAATCAGACGATACAGTAAACTCAGGCAGTTATAGCATGAGCGGCTTATCAAGCAAGCATGGGTGGGATACCGCTATATATAACACTCGGCGTGCAGATTGTGACGAGGGAAACAGAAAAGTGCCTATGCGCCACCTGTCGTCGCTAGCCAGAGGCCAGTCGAAAACTGTATTGTATAGCTTTTGGCGCTACTGCCGATCTTTTTTTCTCCATGCAATTCTTTCGAACGGCAACAATGGACTAGGCGAGCGATTGTATACGCACGTGTGTATAGAGAAAACACTGGGCGTCGCAATTAAACCGACTGCGTAAGCAATCTTTTGTCGTGTTTTTTACGCTTACCAAGCTTTGTTGTACTTTTAGTGCTGATACAAACGACGTATACACACGTAAGACGGTTCTAAAACTAAGTTAGGATACAGCAAATACAATAAACCACTTTTCCATCACAGATATGTGCAATAGATATATAAGCCTGTACTTCGCTCTTCCCTCGAAGAATTTGATTGCGCCAGTTTCTCGAAAGAGAGATGGAGAGCTCGTCTAAAAATATCCCGGATCAATGAATGCAAAAATATTTCGAGAGCGCGCGGCGCTAATTTTCTTTATTCACAAATTTCAGCCGAGCGAAGCAATTTACGTCTATATACGCGGGAAACTGTGTGCATACGGATCGCGCGGAATTATCGGTACATTGACGATGAAAGAGAATATTTACGGCGCGTGTATTTCGTTTAACGAGAATTTTTGTCGCTCAGGTGATTTTTCAAATTACATATATTACTGTTACAAGTCGTCTCATCCCAGGTTCGATCAGCCTTTTTTTTCGTCAATATAAACCCACAGCTATACTGCAATAGATAGAGAGAGAGAGAGACGGTTTCCCGGTCGCGCTAATACACTTTCGAACGCATCGTCAGAGGAGGGGGGCAAAAAATTTCGATTATCCTGACCTGATTCCTCTAGCCCACCTCCAGCCCCTCTCGTCGACTCTTTCGCCGCACCAAGAGAGCGTAAAGCTCAAGAGTTATAGGTTTTCGAATCAATCTGCCTCTCTATCCTCTATCCATCTAGCTATATACTCTCGTCCGACTGTCGCCTCTCTCTCTCTCTCTCTTTCGCCTTCCACTCGATGAGCTTCGTCTTTTTTTTCAGCTTCGCAGCGCTGTTTATTTATCGCCCGCGCGCTCGGATATAAAAGAAACGAGCTTTTCGTCTGTTGTTTAAACGATCTCTTATTTATGCAGCTCGTAAAAGTACGGATTCGCTCGATATACAATAACATAATAATATAACGAAGGTGACTCTCTCGCGCGCGCCCGCGGTGCGTTGTAAAAAAAGGCCGTTTCGCGAATTTCAAAATAGCAGTGGAGAAAAAAAAACTGAAAAAAAAGACTATATGGTCCCGCGAGATAAACAGCTCAATTTCGCCGTTATTGCGACTGTTATTGTTATAGTCGTCCCTGGTGGTCCCGCTCCGCGGGATGTTTCTTTCCTCGCCCACGGCCTCCGCAACTAATGCTTCAATTAACTTTCGGCTCTCTCTCTCTCTCTGCGTGTAGAGCGGCGAGTGTGCCTTGCTAATTTTACATTTTTCCTTTTACACACCCGCGGCGGGAGTCCGATATGCAGCGTTTGTATTATTATGGAATAGCTGTCGACGTATTAAAAATAGAGACGCGCGCGCGGCGGCGGGATGTTTGACTTTTTCTACTATATATCGTTTTTAATATTATATTACACGAAAATATCCGACACAACAATAGTCAAGACGATCCGGTATTATTCGGAATTTGGAACTGGTTCAATCTGACAGAATCCGTATATCAATCCGAAATGTTATTGTGCAAGCTACTTTTGAAGAACGTTTATATTTATATGTATACTGCAGGGTACACTCGAGCTTTTCGGAATAGCCTACTGTGTGGTGATAAAAAGCTCGATTAGAAACCGATGAACAATCTTATATACATGATAAACTAGTCCACCTCTCGCCTATAATATACACGAAAATGAGAATAGAAACACACATCAGGGAAAGCATTTCGCGACTCGGGAAATGTACTCTACAGCATCATCCACAACACATACACACACACACACACACACAAGCTTCGCAAGGCGAAAGGGTTAAAAATATATCCGAGCACGCAGAGACGACGCGGCGGCAGCATAGTAGCTTTCGCTGCCTCGCGGCGGTTTACACGGAGCCAATTACTTGAAGAGTAAGAGCAAGACTCTGATGCGCTCGCGCAGTGTAAGAGAGTGAGAGAAAGAAGGTCTTCATTCAAGAGTGCATGTGCGCACAGACCTTCTTCTTCTTCTTCTTTTGCGACGACGACTTTTCTCGGATTCGACGGATACGTGCGGTAGAATAATATAGATTGTGCGTTGCTATTATCTTTTTTTTCGAAACGTGTGTGGTTAGCTGGAATGGAGTTTGTATAAATGAATTGAAGATAGCTTTTTTCTATAAATACTATAATATTATCGTGAATTTGCGTCAAGCAGCAGCTTTTGGCCCGAAGCAACAAACTCTCCGGAAAGAAGCACGCAACACACAGCGAAATCCAGAGAATCAAAACACTGCATCTTCTGACCTTTAAAAGTCCACTCTCGCTATGCAGAGCCGAGCAGTTATCTCAAAAAGCAAACTTGCGCTAAGATATACGTTTGTTTGTTTGTTTAACGCTCCCTATATGCACGACACGCTCTCTTTCTCTCTCTGTCTCTCTCTCTTGGCGCTAAAATTTATTTCCTGCGGATATACGTTCCACAGTAGTAGTAGTGTGTATACTGAGAGCGACGGCCATGTTTTACGTTGCGAGTCACGGCGCCGATTGCTTATGATTAATTAATCTACGCGTGTCGCATGTATATAGCTAATTAATATATATAACGCGTCCCGTGTGATGTCAATTTTGCGAGATTAAATTTAATGAAATGTATATAGCTCTATTATATAGAAAGTGTGATTGCGTACGACGATTCGAATATTATAGCGGCAAATTGCCGCGCTGGTTACATAACGAAGAAAGTGTGATGGTCGCGGATCGAGAAAGAGTCAATGGAGAGTATACTATAACACGACACTTTGGATTAATAATTGAGTCGCGCGACTACAGTAGTCGATCGTTAATGTTCCTATAACCCCGAAGGAAATAATAATAATAATAATAATGATGCTTTGGCCGCAAGTGTGTGTGTAGAGACATTAGAGCTATATAAGAGAGCTTATGTGCGGCTACTTGGAGTTAACGCTACTGTTTACACTGGCGCTCTATTAATTTTTCGTGATCGATAAGCGACTATAGGTATTTCAGGGCATTATATTCTTCCATTTATTACCGGCGTTTGTATAAACGCTTTCTATTTTTAATTAAGGGCACACCTGTTTTCACGTGTAACATCACGAGAGTAACATCACGCTCACTGTCACCATCGATTAAAACGAAAAAAAGTGATGTTTTATAAAAAAAAAAAAAGCTCGACTCGACAAACACATGGTTCTCTTATACACGCGTGCCGCAGGTGAGCCTCCGCCTCGACCCGCATCTTTTCATGCGCTATACACTCTCTTGCGAGCGAGCGAAACCGAGTTAGTCCCTTTGGCTCTTTTACCCAGAGAGTATACGCGGACGAACTTGACCGATTTTCCCGTGCGCGCGCAAGCTCTCACTCGGTCTTTCTCTCCTTGAGAGAGTGGACTTTCCTGCGGGGTCGCGCGCACAAACCCCTCTCTCTCTCTCTCTCTGACGTCAAGCTTCTACCGACGATATGGAAGTGCGATGATGGGGTGGATCGTGATGCCGAGTTTGATTTGTGTGGCGGGGGTTGCAGGTGTTGGAATATGATTTTTCATTTGGTCGCAAGGTAATTGTGTTATCGGTACCCTGTAGCAAAAATCCTTGTATTATTCAGATTCCTTATACTTTAGTAGGTACCTATATTTAGAATATAATCAAGCGTCAACGAACTACGATATTTTCATCGGCCAATCAAAAACTGGTAACGCACAGCAGCCGGTGCCTGATATGAACTACATGCATGCATACTCTCATCAGTATAGATATATAGCACACTATACCCTGCAGCGCAATTAATTGAGTTTGCGGAACTTCTGAATTGTGGTAAAATGGGATCCGATGAAAAATGGCGACGCCATTTCTCTCTCTCGGCTTCAATTAAAGTCGCGTCAATCACTTTGAGATTTTCAGTCTGCGGCTGGGAAATTAATTAAACCGCGAAATATCGGACGGTCTAATTTTAAATTCATGCCCGACGAGCTTCGCCATACGGCACCTATATACGTTTTATTATCATCATTATTATTACGATTATCGTCACGTGGCAGTACACGACGTGCTCGCGTAATTGATAGCCTTTTGCCTTTTGGCTGCGAATGTATTTTCGCTTGACCTACATGTATACGTGTATATCTCGTATACACATCGAGTGTGTGGGGTACAAACTGAATTTTTATGTAAACGACGCATTAGCCATCGAGAAAGAGCGATTAATCATACACTCGATCCCCGCAGCAGTCGAGTGCAGAGTATATATACAGGATCGAAACCAAATTTTCCCCCTTGAGTGCGGTGGAAGGTAAAAAAGCGTCGCGTAATTAATGACGCGGTCGAATCGTTTTTTCATCAATCAAATCGAGCATTATATATATCCATTGCAATAAAAGAAGAAGAAGAAGAAGAAGAAAAAAACATCTCGGACTCACCCCAAAGTAGTCATGGTGACGATAGTGTACCAGAAGGCAGCAGGTATGGATGTGAAGTTGGTCCCGTCGACGTTCTTCTCCGCGTAGAACATGACGGTGGCGAAGATAATGATGGCCATAGCCAGAGAGAAGACGAGGAAGCCTAATTCGGAGGCGCAACTCTTGAGCGTATAGCCGAGAATCCTGAGTCCCTGCGAGTGCCTCGAGAACTTGAAGATCCTGAATACGCGAAAGACACGAAGAGTGACGAAAGCACCGCTGACGTCGTCGTTGTCGGTGATGCCGAGGCCGATGTAATACGGCAGTATGGCCACGACGTCGATAATGGACATGACGGATCTCGCGAATTTGCATCGACTCGGCGCAGCGAACAGTCGCAACAGATACTCGGCCGTGAATATCATAACGCAAGCCGTGTCCAGACAGAAGAATACGATCTTGTATCGTTCGCCACATGATAAGGTTCCAGCTCTTCCAGGCCTGTTACCACAAGGAACCGTCTCCACCACGTTCGCCAATACGCTCACGGCGATGAAGAAACCCGTGACGTAGTAGAATACCAGAGCAGCCGTGGAGATGTGTGGATTCTGAAAAGCTCGCCACATCTTCTCTCGCATGTCGGTGAGCTGCTGCAGATTGTGGTCGCCGTTCTCGCTGAGTTTGTCGTCCATCAGTCGCTCGGCGTTCTCGCGCTTTCTGTCCCGGTAATCCTCGTAGCAGCAGTCGCCTATTACGTCCGGTAGTATACCGAAGAACGCAAGCTCCTCGTCGTAAGACGTGAGGCACTCGTGCTTCGGATAGTGGAGCTTACCGGTCCGGTAATAGTTGAGGATGTGTCGGAATATGTCGGGATCCCGATCGAAGAAGTACTCGCGCGACTCCTCGTCGTAGAAAAACTCGCGCTCGTTCGAGCCGAGCAGGGTGTCCGGGTATTTTTCGAGGGTATTGCGCCAGGTTTCGAAGCGCCTGCCCGAGACGTTTATCAGGAGCTTCTCGTCGTCGGCTTTGCGCCGATCTTTCGGAATCGGCGGCGGGGGTAGTGGATGGGTGGCGATCGGTACCCAACCGATCGCCGCCGCTCGGGCGAACGGTAGCCAGGCGGCTACCGATGCCATGTCTGCTTTCTTCTCTTATCACGCACTCTCGAGAGAGAGAGATACTTGACGAGTCTTCCTCTTGGACTCTCACTCTCACTTGGTGTCTCTTCAGGAGTCCCGATAAAAGGCGACCGACTCGCCGGTCGATCGCCTTTTTCGAAACCGGCTAGGCCGCTGAGCCCTAGCCCCCCAGAGTACCATAATAACTCTCCATACTCTTTTGTTCGAACTCGGTGTATCTGTGTGTGTGTTTGTGTGCGCAGCACTGGATCTATCAGCAGAAGCCGCCGATGCTTCTTCTTCGCACGCGCGGCAGCCAGTAGCGTCTCCCGCTGGCCTCCAGCACCATCATAATATCGTGTACACAGTCCAAGCCTCTTCTTCTTCTTCTTCGTCTCTGTCTTGGACAGTGAATCGAGAGTGTTTCTCGCGTCTTCCCGATCCTATCGGAGGAGGCTCACCGCTGAGGCATGATTCCGAAGAAGCCCGCGCTGAGGCCGCTGCGCTGCTGCACGTCTGCGGCTGCCGGCGGCGGCGCTGTTCACGCGAGGCATGATAATAATAATCCAGTACACAGCAGTGAGCAGCAGCAGCAGGAGTATAGCTTTCTCTCACCGGCTGGAGCTGATGGAGAAGACACTGCTGGAGCCGATCGATATTTATGAGGACATGAGAGCCTGTCTAGGTGGCAAGCATCATCCTCCTCGGCTGGTTTGCTTGGGTTCGGGCCGCCGCCACCGTCGTATTAGTCGCGCTCGCGAGCCCCGGAGGATCGATATACGCACGGGGGGCAGCGTCGCTCTCCGAGTGAGTGAGTGAGTGTGAGCGAGAGAAGAGTGCGGAGAGAGGAGGGACGGTAGCACACGAGGTACGACACACAGTAGCACTGCTCTCACTCTCTCCCTCTTCGCCTCGATGCAACAACTTGCGGTCGTATAGCCGTTAGCTCGACATCGTCATCTCTCTCTCTCTCTCTCTCACTTCTCGCTCTTTCAACGGGCTATTATAATTATATATACCAAATTTTTTTCTCTTCCTAGTAGCACACCGCACAGGGGGGAGGGAGGGGTATACACGACGCGCGGGGGCGGACTGCACACAGCGAGAGAGAGAGCACGTCGCGCAGGCGAGGGAGCGCGCGGAGCGAGCCTCGACCCGCTCGATGAGTTGGCTACTCGCGACTGCTGCGGCCGAGCTTTCGCGGGGCTCGGGTGAGAGAGAGAGGGAGCTTGCGCGCTGCTGCTGCTGCTGCTGCCTCGATCCCCCACTCCTCGCCTGCGTGTATCAACGCTCCGTCACTCTCTGCGCCGCCCGTATATACGTCAGAGCAGCCGACGGAACGCCTGCGCAAGCTTCTCAGCTCTGATAAAACTGATGCTGCGCTTTTTCGGCTATCTGGCCCTCCCTGCCTTCTCTCCGGCTGTATGTGCTAAGGAAGGAGCATATTTCGAATTTCCCGCCATCGGGAGCTTGCAGCCATGGAAAAAGAAGCCGCAGTGCCCGGCTGCGGAGATGGGCGCGCACGTGCAGCCTACCAACCCACAGACCCAGAGACCCGTTCCTCTCGCACCCTCTGCAGCAAAACATTAGCAGCGCAAGCTCGCCGAACGCGTCCAAATTGATTTTTACGGCGGCGCTGTCTCTCTCTCTCTCTCGTTCCTCTCTTCGCGCTGGCGTTGCCGGGGCAACGGCTCGCTCGGCGCGCGCTCTCCAGTGACGTCAGAGAGCGAAGCTGCTGCTGCTCCCTCCCCCCCCCCCCTCCACAACTGTATCTTGCGCGCAAGCTCGAGTGTATGCCGCGCCGCGGCACGTTTCGCTTTCTTTTTCTTCTCTCCGGCGCTTGCTTTGGGAGAGTTGCTGTGCCTCTTTGGCTGGTCCTATACGTGTATACTGCGTATTAGGGGAGAAAGAGGAGGCTGCTATATAGGAGGCCGAAACGAGCAACAGCTTTATTTTAAAGTCCACTTGCTTCGAATTGGCGGTGGTGCTGGTGGTGGAGGGAAAACTGTGATGGGTCACGAGGGTCTTGGTGAGCGACGTTGCGTGAGATGATTGTGGGATCGGAGAGTTTTAAAGGTGGATGCGCTTGCTGCTGCAGTATGGAAGCGATAAAGTTCATATCGGTTTTTTGGTTTTGACAATTCTTTATTGAGAAATCGATAGCGTTATTTTACAGTGGAATAAGCTTGAGAAAGTATCTCTTGGCTGGAGTATAATAGCGACTGGTTATCATTTCAACACACAAGGTGAAAAAGGCTGCTGCAGATCCTAAAATTAAAATGCCAGTGATGTTCAACAGAAATAAACGCTTTATTATATCCTGTCGCTTTTCCAAACTGGAGGGTTGGTTGAATTTTTCTTTCTTATCCAAAAAAGTAAATATTCCAGATTCATACATTACACCAAAAATTTCTTCAATTCTGACCTGATACGGTGAGGCATGCTTAAATACGTACGCTAATCTGAAACAGGCAAAATCAGGTTTAACGATTTTTAATAACTTTCTCTCACTCGAACTAGACTCCTGATATTTTTTCAAGTATCTTAAGGCGTCTATTAAGGTACAAACACAAATGGCCTTATCATATTTAACAGCTATATCGATACATTTGGTATTATCTGTATATATCTTAGTTTTCTTGCTGATATCACCAAGAATCTGGCCCTCAGTTTGGCTAAAAACCACGTTGTGCGATAGTTCATGTACATAAATATTTAATGCAGATCTATTGATTTCTTCCAGAGAATTAAACGTTAATTCGTCATACACGGTTAAGATATTTGTTAAAGATGCATTCAAATCAGCAGAATATTTCATTGAGAGCAGAATTACGCATAGCACAATCACTCTGATGGACGATTTTTTGGATTGTGATCTGACATTTCCAAAAACTATTATTTCTAATGCATCTAATTTCGTTGTATCGTCTAATTTCGAAACATGTATGATGTAATTAACAAAACGTATTGTAACTGAAATAATCAATACACATATTAAAGTATTCCAAGACAATTCTAATCTTACAACAGGTTGAACTTCGGTTATAGCAACAAACTTGAAGCAGTCTAAATTAGACATTACAAGAAGAGAATCTACAAAGAGTATCATTGCATGGGGTATGGGAGACGCATCTAGATCACCACTATGTAATAATCTTCTAATGGCAGCATTGACTTGCTTTAACGATTGATTCGCTCCCATTTCAATCAATTTTAATGACAAATTCATTCTTTTTATTGCCTCTAATAATTGCGTATGATGAAAATCACTGCTGATACTCTTGACCGATCCGACCTCTTTTATAGTAACGAAAGGAACATGCTTATAGAGCGGTAATGCAAAGGGGTAGCCATTAGCATCGACCAGTTTGTCAGGAAAAAGTGTCGAATCTAGAGTTAGTACACCTCTGATAACTG
>UCOJ01001323.1:0-34273 GCA_900474305.1 Cecidostiba fungosa | reverse complement strand
TGCGTATACCTAAAAAATATGATAAACAATTACTTGACATCAGTTATGTTTGTTTTGGGGATTTTACCACTTTTGTAAAGATACCTGTACTCGCCAATATTTTACCTTTTAGAAAGGTTTTTTGTAAATAAAACATTTAATTCAGTAGAGCGATTGGATATTCGATAATGTTTTTAACCGCGGGGAAGTGAAGAAGAACGAGATACCAAGTTTTCAAACCATATTCGTGAAACGTCGGATCCCGTGAGCGCACACGTCCATCAAAACCGTCTGTTATTCTTGGGATACAAAAGGCTCCTCACACCTACGGCGACAACAAACTCGAGGGGCAAGTGCAGTTTGAGATTGCAATTAGCCGAGTATCCTAAAACAGTCTGAAACCGCCCTCTAAGCCCGACTACGACGACGACGCCTTATTATATCAGCCCAATGAAATGGTCCGAACGTAAAAAAAAGGAAAGCATAATTACCGCTCGGGCTGCAGGGGTTGCCATGGCGTTCTCTCTGTCGCCCCATCGCTCGCGGAGAAGACCAGAAGCGCCCCACGGGATTCGATGCGCGAGGGGAGAAGTGCTCGATGCATACGGCGAAGCTATACTCCCGATCGCTCGTGAAAAAAATCGTTTAATTTAATAACCTGTCAAACTCGCCTAGACGCGCGCTCTTCCCGGCGTGAGTCGTCGAAAAAATAAAAGATAGAGTGCGCCGAGTGTGTACACACACTGTGCGGAGTAAGATGAGAAACTGTCTATACCTATATATACGCACAGACACAGCGTCTGCTTACGATCTTAAAGCTCTTAACGACGGCCAATTATTCACGGCAGGACGAGCCCTTGAAAAATGTCCGTTAACGAGCCGCAATTTTTCTTCCTTGTATTTATTTTTTTTTCTTCGTCTTCTTCTTCGGGCTCTGGAGTGAAATGACTGATCTTCGCGCGAGAAAATTGAGTTTTCGTGGGGATTTACTTTGGCGGCGTTAACGAAGTTTGCTCGAGGGTTTGTGGATGAACTGTCCGCCGAATTAACTGATTGCATTATTTATTAGTACAGTATTAAAGTATGAAAGTCGCTGAAAAAACAGCATTAAAGATGCCTTTTGCCGTACACGGCGCTACTGTGCAAAGTCCGCTCGTAATGAGAAAATTTGTAATTATGGCAAACCTCAATTCGTAATTATTTACCCGCCCGTATCGAATTAACTGAAAATTCGTCTATACCGAAGAACGCGGTAGAATTTCAAAGCACGCGCGTCACTTGGCTCGACTTGGCGACGTTCCACCCTCTGGTAAGAGGTGAAACTTCAATTACGAGAGCCTCGGCCATTAATTAACCTCGCGATAAATCCAGCAAAGATCTGGCGAACAGCTCAATTAAGGTACACAATGAATGTCAAAAGTACGCGTCGGAAATAAGGCAGTCGATAACGCGTATAAAGCCGCGGGGCGGAGCACAGGAAACGCAGAGCAAAGCTCCGAAAAGATCTTTGGCGCGCGTTTAATGAGCAGATTTAGAATTTTCTCGCGGTCTGGCGATAAGAAGGGCGTTCGCTCGCACAAAAAAGCCAAAATAATCCTCGTAATTATCAAATCCGTCTGCGACGCGACGTGAAAGGATCCGACGCTGCTCCTCATTACGCCAGCCTTCAAAAGGACGCTTTCTCTTGTCGTGTATATGTATATAGACGCAACGTTCGCTACTTCCAGCGGCAAAGCTCGCGCGAACATGAAAAAAACGAGCGGGGATATAACTGGATGGGAAATCGTTTAAAGTCGATGGATGAGCTCGGATTTGCACTCTGGCACGGAAGACAAACCTCATCAGCAGGGTCTTAACTATACTCTAATTAAATTGGTAAACGCACTTAATTTTGTTAATAATGATATATACATTTTCGTCATTAATTGCTATTCTAAGACTTCGAAGAACCCATAAATATTAAGTCCGACTTCGGCATTAAGCAGCGTTAATTAAGCTCATAAAAGCAACGAAATGATTTAAAGAATTAGCGGAAAGGAAGCTGCTCCGCGACTACAACTCAAGTAGTAAGGGTTAGCTCGAGAACGGCAACGAACGTTAATTGCCAAAGTTTACGAGCGCTCGCGGGACGGAGGCGTATTAGCATACTAATTTTTCGCTTCTCGACGTCTTCATCCAGATCCTTGACGAACTCGAGCCAAGCGGGCTTTGTGCGGACGTGGCCGGCACTACGAGAGAAAGAGGAAGAATTTTACGATCCGCGATACGCTATTGTATATAGACGTGCACAGCGGTATTCGCGAAATGGTTAACTGAGACGGGCCGAGGAGCTGAGGACTTTATGGCAGCAGAGAGAAAGAGAGAAGAGAGCTCACTGCAGGAAAATCGCGGAGAACTTCTTATTACGGCGAAATAAAGAGTCGTTATCATAACGGCAATCGTGGCGGCGCGCTGCTGGGGCTGCTTTGGCAATTTCATCGAGAGCGCATAAACGGAAACGCGAAGCTTTCTAGAGAAAACTGAAATACGCGCCGCGTACGGTCGTGCATGATATGCAAAGACGTTATGGAAAGAAAAGTACGCATTTAAAAAGCTAATCCGACACGCCTCGAACAACTTCATCAAGCCATTATCTCGTTCAGTCGGTTAGTTTGCTCGTAAAGAACCACCGCTAAAGAGTGCTCGAGCAAACTAAGTCGGTCCCGGCCCGAAAGAAATGAAAATAAAGCTGCACGCACGCGGGAGCAGCCTGATGCAGAGACAAAGGCGACGAGATTCTCCCGTAGCCGCGACCCACGCAATCTCACATGAGGGCGTTCATTAAAACGTCACACGCGCTCTCCTGCGAAATTTGAATACAACCCTTTCACGATGACTCGATAACGGGGCTCTTTCTCTCTCTGCCGAATCTCTCCTCCCATTCTCGTTTATACACGTACAGCACACAGACGCACACTGCACCTACAGACAGCCGTAGCACTCATCAGCGGGAAGTAAATAAAAACGCGGGTATAAATCCGAGTGGGAGTCCCAGCAACCGAGTCAGGCATGTAAGAGAGCGGAAAAGCGTCGAGCTCGTACTCTCTCGCGTATAAGCGCTGCCTATTGTTTCTCGCGCATACACCCGCATATACAGTCGAAGCAATATATCTCCCGCGCGCCGACTAGCTATACCCCTCTTATTGCTGGGGGTAGTTTGTCATGTTAATTTCGTTCTCTCTCTCTCTCTCTCTCTCGGCGGCGGCGCGGGCTTTTAACGCACTGCCGCCGCCACCGTCGCGACTCGCGGACTACATGTGTGCGTAAGTGTATATGGGCCAGAATGAGTGAGAGAGAGCGAGATGCAAATCTGGCGCGCGCCGATGAAAGGGTTAACTGAGCTGCCGGCCATTAATATGCTAATAGTTTCGCGAGTTTTCGGGAATCCGGCTTATGAGGACGGATGCCTCCCTTCGCCGCCTATTGTGCTCGCGTAATGACCCGGAAACGCTTTTTCCGGAAGGGTGTTTGCATCTTCTTGGGGGCTTCTTTTTTCTCTCTCTCTCTCTCTCTCTCCGTCGAGTGTCCGACGAGATCATGATGCTGTCGTGTCTGCACCCTTTCGCTCGCTGGTGCATTAGGAAAGGCGTAGATTTTGTGCCTGGTCACGCTATGGTAATTTTGTCGACGCTGGATGTGCCGTCGCTGAAGCATTGGGGGATCTGTAGTTACTTTTCTATGGTTTGTTCGCACTCGTCGCCGATTTGCCGGCTCAAATTGACTCACTAGCTGGCTAAAATGACTTTTTCATTCGATTGACTGCGCGGTCGCGTCCCCTGCTATAATTTAACCACGGATGAATCGCGTTATATGCAATTACGCTCAAGTATTTAGGCGGTTTATTATTCAAGAATATTGCAGTGGGATGGCTTTTTTATAGGTTGGGTGACGTTTTCAACCCGTAAGCGACCTGCTTCATTGAAAATTAACAATCCACAGATTCTTAATAACCCTGGTAAAAACGTTGACCATCAGTCGTTGTAAAAAAACATCAGTCAAGCCTCGCTCCCAACCTCACAGATATATTGTTACTTACCTCAGTATATATTATACGTGCAGTACCTATAAAGGGAATAAAAGTGTAAAAAATATTCGAAGCAAAAGTTATCCGCGTAAAAATGAGGAAAGAAACCTCAACCTTGGCCAAAATAATCACGCCCGACTAATTTGTTCTAAGCGAGTCTCCTTTAATAAAAGCCGTCGAAATTTCAATTACACGTCGGCTTAAATTCTTTTACGAGCCCGTTCCACCCGCCGCCACCGCCGCACACACGGCAAATTCCTCTCTTTCTCACGCGACGATCCCGAGAAAATTTCGGGACGCCCGCCCGCGCGCATATAAAAAGAATATGAAGTATGTTTTACAGCGCGGCAGCCCCCAATTTCCCAGAAGCGCCGGAGCGCGGATCTTGAAAACTCGTAAAGTGAAATGAAACTCTCGGCTCCGCTGCCTATCTCGTGCACGCGCGCTTTGGCGCCTATATATACATCTGCGAATGAACAAAAAAGAAAAAACGCTTGGCCAGCGAAACGGCCTACTATTCCCTCGATCTTTTTCGTTTTTCTTTTCTCTACGTGTGCAAGAGTCGGGTGTGCGAAAATGGCTCGTCTCCCCTTTGTTCCGGATTATCATATCGCTATGGACGATCGGACGATCTTGATTTCTCCGGCTGTCTGTGCTGTTTATAACGCTATTATGTGCCTCGTAAAATGAAATAGAAAATGAAATATGGAGAGCGCGAGTGGATGGCCAAACCAGTGAATTTCTATGCAAAGTGCAGAGAGTTTATAAAGCGATGGTGGATTCGATGTAGTCTTGGGGATATTTTTAGTAGTTGGTGCAGAAAATTAAATATGCATACGAACATAAGAATCAACTTTATCTTATCAACCGCCGCGACAGTGCCGCACAGCCATTCGCGCACTGGCATAATTCTCATCCAATGACATCCGCTCACCTTCGCCTATAACCAAGCATACTATTCCACATATTCGTAATACAAGCAGCCAATGTCGAGCGGTTTACGCTTGGCGAGAGAGCCGGCGGTTCAACATAAAACAATAATGGCGAAACATAAACGTATAGCGCGCGGCAGCACTTAACACTTGGCACTTAAACAACTGGCAAATTGCTCCCTTGTCTGAGGGGCTGCGCGACGTGAACGGAAATGTCCCGGACGATGACGACGGGATGCCCGAGAGCAATCGATCCCCGGGTGCGCAGTGACTATCTTTTCACGCGTATATGCCGAACGAAGCGATGCTGTGCGCCTATCGCGACCGGGCAAACTTAATGATTCATCAAGTTTAATTAAACGCGAGGCGTAAACCGAGCTTTAATTAAAGTCCGCGAGTGAAAGGGATGTTCACTTGTGTGATGGAGTGAGTGCGAACGCGAGGGTCTACGTAGAATATTGTGATGATTTGTAATGTCTCTGATCGATAAGATTTTCGTTTATCTCAATGGCATTTTTATCCGTAATAAATCGATCTTTTTTGTTCAAGGCGTGATGCAACGATCTCCTTCTACGGCAAAATTACTCAACGTTCGAGACATTTTCTAAATCCTTACATTATTCGAGTTTCAAAAAATGCAATATCCCAACACTATGCGTACCTATAAACAGCCATACAAGTAACAATTTCCTACCATAAACCGTATAATATAAGTAATGTAACCACGGCACACACCAAAATTCATTCCACATAAAATCCGACAAAGAAGGTGAAAGTATATCTCGGCCAATCGGATAATGGCGAAATTAGCGAGCGCTCAAGCGTGACGCTATATGAATGCACACGTACTCTGTTTACGGTACACACAAGCGCCTTGTACAATATTCGCGGATGCTCGCTGAAAAAACGTAACAAAGAAGCTTAGCCTCTCGCGCACCTGCGCGAATGGCTATTGAGCCATGGGGTGCTCGTTGTTCTATATCTCTCTCTATGGTGTATTATGTACGTCGGACTGGTAAACCGAGTAGAGCGCGAGATTGCCTATACAGGATATTTTTCATGAGTCAGCGTCGCCGCTGATGCGAATTTCCAATGACGATGTACTCTATGCTTTCGTATCTATATTGTCCGGCAGTATGTTTATTGCCGTTTCATATTGCGCTCTGAGCTTGCCATTGTGAACGCTGCGATCGCGATTTCGTAATGATGCAGATGAGGTTTTGGCATTTCAAAATGGTACGTATGTTGGTACGAAACAAACCGTGTATTCGGTGTTTGATTCTAATTTTTAATAATCAGAATAATTAAATGTATCTACCCTATAGGGATACGACTCTTGTGCGATATTGCGTGCAAAACCAGCAATGTTACGCATTCGCATTAACTATTGTATTTTAGGACACACACGGTAAACTTTATACGCGCCTTGCTTTTCATACGAATGAGAATCGGCGCTTACAACCAAAATGATTTACAACTATTTTACGAATACTGTTTGCAAAATCAATCTAATAATCACGATCTCGACTCGATAGTCCCGCAGCTACACTGAGTCAATGCATATGCAATCTCAAATATGATGTATCTGCGTGTTTCCCAACGATTTTGCGCTCTGAAATCGAATCCGCGACGGGACAATAAATAATTCATGAAGAAAAAGGTCATTGCATCGCTGTAAAACACACCTTTACGACGCGCTTCCTTTTATATGCGCAAGAGACAAATCGCTCGACACAATCCATATATCTTAATACTTTTCCTATACTGGATTCAGACACATTACCGAGTGGCACGCACATGTAAATGTGTCCAGCGCGAAAGCACCGCTCGAAAGTGCCGAATCATTTTGGCATCGATTGGGCTGGCTGTTGAATTAAAAAACGCGGTCGGTCAGAAAATTCGCGGGAAATCCCTTATTAATTCGCCCAATTCTCGTTTGACAAATCTGCATGTATTAGGGAGAGCGCGAGAGGCGATAAATTCTGAAGCGACGCGCGCGCTCGTGTAAGACGTAATGAAAGTCAAATAGCGGTTCAGCACCCCTGCAGCCTTTAAAATGGGGAAAAATAGACGAAGGACTGGTTGGAAAAAGAAGAGCAACGGGGCATATGGCACGTCCTAGTAGAACCAACCTACGTCGTACACAACAACCCCCCGCATTATCCGTGAGCGCGCGCGGGCGGGGGTCGCCGCTTTTTAATTTTACAATATCCCCATAAAATATTCGCCATAACAGTAAAAGTGTTGGGACACACTAGATACGCTCTAAGCCGTGATTTGCGAGCTGGGCTATTGTGCGCGGGATGTTCAAGGTTTTTGTGGATGATTGTCACTTAGGAGGGGACTCGAATCACCTTAAGAGATTTTCTCATATCCTATTTATGCGATGCGGCGCCAGTGGCATGTACGGGTACGGCTGAGGCGTAATGAAATAATACGACGATACAATGGGTAATGTGTCTCTCCCTCGCCTGTTGAAAAATGCAAATTTAAAAAATTTTTTTTTCGCGGACCTGTGAGAAGATAAATGATGTTTGAACAGGAATCGAGAAAGTCATGATATACTTCTGTTACAATCCGTATAAATATCAGTAAGCAACTGCTATACCGTATAGAAATAAAGCCATCATAAAACGTAACAAAATATGTAACACTTCCTAATTGTATAAGTAATCCCAACATGTGCATCCGACTAAACGGCAACAGTAGCAGCAGGTTTCTCTTCTAAAAAATCCGATTAAAGGCAAAAAAACTCACTGCAAACAATGGCCTGATGGCGTACGTATAGCAAGCAGTGACCCCCTCGGGTTCGTCAGATTTCTAAAAACGAGGAAAAAATCTCTCGCTCAGGAACCCCACGACGCTGAACACAAAAGGCGCGTCTTGCACCCCTATCGCTTTCTAAAATATAAGTCAAAGGGGGCTGTCTCGGGGGTTTGTTTGATCAGAGCCTAGAGAGCGACGATATCGCAGCTCTCGTTTCACGTAATCCGCTCGAAAATATCCGATCTCCTGGAAGACCATTGGCGAGCGAAAAAAGCGAAGCCGGTTCCGCGTATAGCAAGTCAATCCGGTTCTACGCGCGTCCGCCGGTGAGTGTAAACTTAGCGCGTCGCTCGTCGCTCCCGATGGCCGGGCAGGATCACTTTTTACTCTTGATTCCCCCTTACTGATCCCCCTCCTCCCCTTGCAGCTGAGACTATATTATACGGGAAAAACGGCTAATTGTGTGCAGAGCAGAGTTAGTTCACACTTGCTCGGAATACGCGGGATTAAAAGGGGTGCTGCTGATGCTTGACCCCTGTTTTTTTTCCTGATTCTGAATCGCTCGTCTGCTGATCGGGTCAGTATATCACGGGATTTTCTAGCGGTTTGCGCAATTAGTGGTATTACTGAGCTTCGAAGCCCTATAGTACAACTGAAGCAAAGCTGGAGTATTCATATTTTTTTAAAAGCAAACTGTATATTCGATTTATTTGCCTCGAACCACGTATACGATATGAAAGCTAAAAAGAAGCGATCTTTAAAAAAACGAAATAGAAACGCGGAACATAATTAAATCCTATAACGCAACGCGCATCAGATTTATATGCAAAAAATGTAATCTAACAGATAAGAGGAGACCAGTATACTGCGGTTCGAAGTTGCAGAAGACGCATTGCGCAACACGCAGCTCACTGTATTTCCTTTTGGATCCCGTGACTGCTGACTGTGCGCGCGCGACAAGCCGTCTGCGAAAGAAGAACGCGCACATCGCAAATACGCAAGCAAAAAAAAGTTCGAACACACGTACACACAGTAAGGAGGGAACGTAGAACGCGGCGCAGGGATGGCGATAATGTCATTCTCGCCGATAAATGCGCGCGATAACGAACCTATCATTAAGACTACGCGCGCGGCGAGTAAAGCCGCGACCGTTCGTGTTTAATATACGGCAAGCGCACGGTGATTGGGTAAATTTTTAATTTTTATTGCGTAAATCGCAAGCGCCAAATCTGTCTCGGATCTGATAGCCGAGCGCGAGCTAGCGCGAATTTTTATGGTGATTATTATTGTGTGCTCTATAATCTGCAGGCAGTGCGATGTCGAGATAGCGCTAATGGGAAAGCCGCGCATATGTCCAGGATTTTTCCTTTTTTGCGTAGATTGCTGCGATTTTTTCCCTGCGATCGGCGATTTTTTGCCGCATTTCGCGTGCGCGTTAGAGCCGTAATTACGCGCTCTAAGCAAATATTTATCTTCCTAGCTGAGCGTAATCTGATTGAACGATATGATTTTTTATAATCAATTTTCACTGCGTCTAAATTGAGAATCCGTCTACATATTATTATGGAAAGACATTTGGTCAAGATACCTGGAAGCTCTTCCTTACGACTGAAAATTGTAAAAAAAATTGAAAAAGCTTGATGCCTACATTTTACAGCAGCAAAGTACCGTTCATCCAGTTCGCCTCAAATTATCAAAATAACGTTAGCACACTCTCTCTCCCTCTCTCTTTCTCTTTCGCTCGTGCCGCAAGCGAGCGGGACAAAATTGAAGACAACAAAACCGGAATAATCAGTCGAGCGTTTCATTGTTCCCCCGATGCAGCCGCGCGACTCGCCTTCTTGTAGTCTCGTATATAGAAGCAGTGAGAAGTGAATCCGTCGTAATTTAAGGCGAATAATGCGCGCCGCGTTTCGAGTCTCGCGATGCAAGCTTAGAAGGGCAGCAGCAGCAGCAACGGCAGCAACGGCAGCAACGGCAATTGCAAATCTCGCGGCCTAATGGCACCGAGTAAATACACCGGATAAGTGCTGGCGAATTTCCACGAAGAAGAGCCGAGACTGACGCTTCGACTCGGCTGTATGCGTATAACGAATCGCGGCTATGGACTGATGGGGAGCAGGAAAAAGCGTTAGAGGCCAGATCCTGGAAGCAATCTGCCGTGCACCGTTGCAACGATCCTTTTACGCCGTGGGGTACAGGTATATAATAAGCTCTATGCACTTGGAATAAGGTATCATAATTAAATCTAGCTGAGCGGATGCATTATTTTTTACCGAAATTAATGCGTAGGCTTCGTTCTGGATCATTTGGCATAATTGATTTCTTTGTAGAGACTCTGAATAATCGCGCTTTGTTTCTTTCGGCGAGTCTATTTTTAAGGACCTGCGCGTAAATTGTCGTGGTACGCAACAATCAAAATTTACGATAAGAAATAAGTAGCCGAACGTTGAGCCATCATCCGCTGATGCGATTAGCCAACCGCTCATGAAGACGCATAAGCACGAATACCGCATCGCGACACGGAAGCGAGTTTTTCGCATGATTCAGCGCTGCTTTATTATGCTAGTGTTTCGGGAGGTTATTATGTTTGCTCGCGGACTAAAGGGTAGGAAACAGTCGTCTGCTACTGAGCTCTTTTCCTCGCGCACGCAGAGCGCATTATACGAGCGTGGGCGTCATTAAAAGCCAAGCTTTAAACCGGGCTTTTACGCTTTACGAGCTTTTTACGGAAGCGCGTAAGTAATCTGACGCTACAGCTGCTGACTCTGCCCCGAAGGAACAGTTCTTCGTCCAAACAAAAATTGCTAATGTCAGGGGCGTAAAAGAGTCTTGTGCATTTTTTCCGCCTCAGCTTGCGCTCGGCTATATATGCAGCGCAGTCCTGCTCCGCTGTTTCACAACGTTTAACGGGGATTTCATTAAAGCTCATTTTTTTGCGCATATAACACAATGGAACGGTTGATTTAGGCGTGAAATTCGTTCGCGCTAAAAGTTGATTAAAAAAAATCCCATATAATTTCTGCTTAATCTTTTTGCGAGAATCAGAATCACAAATCAATTAATCAAGCGCTGCGTGTGCGAGATAGAAAAGTAGATTTCATTTAACGAGCGTTTACTATTTTAAGGCCTTTGTCCTGTCCCCACAGGCCGAACCTAACTCGACAGATTTCGTTAACGATAGATAAACACGGGCGAATTTCTTTATGACCCATAGGCTTATTATCTCGCCGTAAAACAATAACAAGCGTCGGCGCAGCGGTAGCGTTCTTATCACCTCCAACAGGTTTACAAAAACGAAGGAAAAAAAAGAACACTGCCCGAGCCGGCTTATCAGACATCCATTCGGAAACATCATTTTTCCGCTTGAGATCTTATCTAAGTGCTCGTTCGCTGGGGCTCACGTGTCCCTACGTCACTGTCGCTTTTTCGGCTCCGAGAGCTGCCGTCTATCGAATACACAAAAACGAAAAAACATACGCCCGAGGGGAGTAAATAAGCGGGAGAAAAAAAACGGAACCGTGCACTATGCGACAGCAGTGTCATCGGACACCAAAAATAGCGGGCGAGAGAGAAAAGGGCGCAGATCTATATACTTATATATATGTGAAAGAGACAGAGGGGAAAAGAACGGACACCTGCGCGCGCTTGACTCTGTACTACAGCGCGTCAAGTGAGCATTAAAAAACGCGCGTTCGCCCCCCGCCGGAATGAGTCGCGACGCCGCCGCCGCAACAACGGCAGACAGATTCCAATCTACCTCTTTATATCTTTCTCGCGTTCTTTGGCCCCTCTCGGAAATTAAATCACCATTACTCGGCACATTCGGATCGTGCGGACGCACAGGTGCCCTTTCTCTGAGTAACCTAGCGAATATGTGCGGGCTGGATTATCTATGACCCCTGTGGATTCTTTCCTTTTCACCGGGGCTAGAGGGTGGCTTTTAATTGTTCGTAAATTACTCGCTGTTTATGATTGTAGATAAGGGACGCAAAGAGACTCGCTTTTTATGGACTCTACAGCTTTTTTACCATAAATTATTGCACGGAGAACGAGGTTGAGAGTCGTGGATTTTTTTAATCAGCACGTGATTATACGATCGAGTACACTCCAGCAGCAAATAAAAGACTCCGGAACGAATTTTAAAAAAACATGCAGGATTCCGTAAATACTGAAGTACTGGATTTCGTCTGAAAGGGCGAAAAATCATTCACGAGCTCTTGCAAAGCGAATTTCGAATCCATGCACGCGAATTATTATTCGGGCAAAATTTACAAGAGCCATCGTAATTGCGAAACTTCTGCTGATTTTCTCGTTTCCTTTTTAATGACTGGAAGTGAGATCCAGTATTTTTCTTTCCCTTTCATGCTTGCACAGCTTCGGCATTTCCAAGCCTAAATGAGTGATGAATTTGTAAATTCAACTCGTAATAAAGGTTTATATTTTCGAACGCTTGCCAATGAACATTTTAGCTAAGGAAGTAATAAATTATGATTGATAACGCCATCTCAAAGTTAATAGAGCGCTATCAATCAGGGCCAGTATGAATCATCGCTGCGCGTAAACGCGGAGACACATTTTAATGTACTCGTTAATAGGTGGCCGTTAATCCTCAGAAGGGCAGAGCCCGGATTACGCGAAGATGTATGTTGATGGAATCTTACGGTTTACCCACCTACACTACTCGCGCCATATAATCTCCGTCTATCTCTTTCTCTTGTATATATATATATATATTGTGCGTACACATTACGCCGCTGTAATTAATTCGACCTCGTTCGCAGCTCTCGACTTTACTCGTTACAACGCGACACCCCTCTGCTTCTCTCCCTTGATACTCATTCCCTCTGCAAGCGAGTAGTGCTGCTGCTTTTTTTCTTTTCAAGTTCTACGCGTTAACGAACTCGCGCCTGGCTTCATTTACCTACTTTTCGAGTTACATTCGGAAATTACTAGCGGGAGAGCGAGTGAGATCGGGATTTGCGCATTTTTCGCTTCTCGCTTTCAGGCTCTTTCAACCCCAGGCTTTTACAGCTATTTACATGTAACCGAGAACGAGGCATTACAGTCTAAAAAAAATAGGATCAGAGAGGATTTAAAAGGGAGAGTAAAGCGGGATCCGCATCGAATTGAAAAAAAAGCTGATTGTTATTAAACTGTGGAAAGCCACTATGGATATTTTTCCATCCCAGATACTGCTAAAAAAAGATGTAAACAAAAAAATACAAATCAAAACAATTTATTATTGTGATTTATCCAATCTTTTTTAAAATCGCATTTTCGAGAAGATAAGCTGCTGAAACTGAGATTCTGACAAGCACGAAACCTTTTTATCCATCTAATCTGCGACTGACTGTGAGTAACGTAATATCATGAGATAAGCCGTTTATCTCAGTATAATTGTTTTCTAGTATTCACATTGACGCAGTATACCGATTGAAAGTTGTAAATTGAACAGTAAGAAAAATAAGCTTGGCATGGACTATAATGATGAAAAATTTAATCGGATAATAGGCCATTAAAGAAATGTCCCGCACACGCGAATAGCAATAAAACAAAAGCCCGACAGAAACAAAAGCTGGCCGTTTTTCAGAAAAATAGGGATCAGACGAAAAAACGAGACAGCGGGCAGTCATCCGCAGAGAGCCAAGAGGGACAAAGGGATCGTCGCGTGTATGAATGATTCGGAGTAATATCAACCCTCGGCTCGACTGGGACGAAATTCACTTGGCGAGGAAATTAAAAACGTTCGTACACAGCCTCGCGCTCGGGCCGCTAATGGCGAGCATCGTTCATGTCAATATGGGCCATTGCGCCTATTACCATATTACGTAGGCGACGTCCGGGTATCGCTTATAAATACCAGCAATCACCGAACGCGAAGCAGCGCCAAGGGGTCGTCGCGTCGTATACGTACACGCTCGCGAGGGGGTCGCGCAGACAATTGGATTTAAAAAAGCAGGGGGCGGAAACTGGAAGGGAGGAAAAATTACCAGGCGACTGGCCGAGACGGTAATTGCGAGGAGGGTGCCGCCGCGAGATGAGCCGGAGGACGTCAATTAAGGGATACTGATTATCGGTATCTGGATTCATTTTTATGATTGATTACTTTTTTCTTTCATTCTACTATGAGAGACCGTATTATATATTATATTGCAAACGAACTGGATTGTGGTTGGAAAAGGCTCTTTGAAAAACGGCGATGTTAATGTTATAAACCGCACGTGACGAGTTCTTTTAAAAAACATTTACCTACTACTTCGCGCCGCATTAGTCCATACACAATTATATTTTTCAAGTGCATCACCGGCGATTCCCACGCGGCACGCGTAGCTCCTCTGTACAAATATATCGCTTCGACGCCTCGTCGAGAGCCAACACACCTAAAATTTCCACGCGCTTCGCACACAATCGACTCCTCACGCCATCGCGCCGTTATTCCGACTCGCCCCTCTCTCTCTGTTGGGTTCATCCATCGACGATTAATATAAAAGGCCGATCGATATATAGGTTAGCATAGCACATATCGAGCGCGAAATGTTCATGCCTATGGGCGCACACACTCGAGAGTCGACGGTAGGACTAATGAAGGTTCGAGCGCGGAGCAGACTAATGCAGCCTGCCTAAAGAATATCTAATTATCCAGCACGTGACCCGACACGTGTGGGAAGCGCTTTTCTGATTCATTTACGCCACGAAAGCACGAGACTAGTGCGCCTCCCGCAGCGCCGTGTTTTATAAAGTTTGCTTGGACGATCGTCTCTCACTCTCTCGAGAAACAAACACACAGTGTGAAACATATGCCGTCATTATGGGAGCTGAGAAACGACGAGCATAAAACTCTGACTTTGTGTACCGCGCGGTTAGGTCGCGTGTGCTGATGCGCCGACTCGGACAATGGGTAACTACTGCTTTATCGATAGATTAACTCTTGGGGTGCACGATATGGGGGAGTTTCGCCACCTCATAGTTTTTTCGGTAAGTGCAATCGTGAGTCGGCTGATTTTGTGTTGCTTCACGCTGTTTCAAACGCAGATCCTTTGGTTATAGCAGTTTATGATTCTGTCATTATAATGCTCGTTGACGATTCGATTTGAATATGGTTCAAATAATATAGTTAAAATTTATTCAGAAAGTAATGCGTCGAAATCGACACTGAAACATTCATAACCAATAGTTACGTTATACACCGATTCCAATGACTCACCCAAATAGGCCAAAAAACAAACATATGGCGGAGTCCTCCATTGTCAGACTCCGAAAAAAAGGTTGGCGAAAAAGTGAGACGATATAGTGCACGCACATGACACATGGCATGTCATCGGAAAAGCTGCCGCGAAATAATCCATTTCTATTATCGGATGTTCGGTCGCGAACTGCCAACGACACCTAAAAAAAAGGAGTCGTTGGCCGCCCTAGGCATACGTACATAGGCAGCAAGGGGTGATTTCCCTAGCCCGCGCTATTTCGCTTTATGTCACGTCATTCGCACTAACGACCTTATCGTGAAGTGCAACAATGGCGCAGGGCAAAAGAGAGGAGAGCCTCAGTCTCGGAATGCTACTTTCGCAAAGTCACTCGGCTAACTCACCCCACCTATATACGGATCGATTAATCCGGAAATCCTTTGCCGAATATCTCGTGGTACAGTAGTATACCACACTATATACGTGTACACCGAGGCGAATTCCTTTTTCAATCACCTTATTGACGCTGCTAGAACCGCTCCGATATCTCGTATTGTATACGATGCATGCAATTTATTACTAAAAAAACCTATCAATGTTCGGGGCGTACTATATGACAGAACCTGTATAGGAAGTGTGCACGCGAATATCTATTGATGCTATTTCAGCAGAAGAGCAGGAGAAAAAAAGCAGTAATTTTGCTTTCAAAGCTTGCGAGCTCCTGCGCAACGGCAAACCGAATGCACACGCATTCACTGAATGAATGCGAAGAGCGAAATCGCGGAGAAACGAAAAAAAGAGTAAACAAATGATTATTCATATATTGAAATGGAAAAGCGTGTGCTGACGTGTACATACAAAAGGTGAAATTGCGAAAAATGTGGCGTAGCCTTGTCCTTTGGAGAAATGTTTTTTATACATAAAAATCTGTTCGTTTATAACGCGTCTATCTCGAAAATTGTTTTTGCACGTGATCACTCGAAACGTTAAATGTTTTATTAGTAAGGGCAATGAGTATCAAATAGATTGTATGAAAATCTTTTCAACGACCGAGCAGCTTAAAAATCTCGAAAATCCAAACGTAAAAAGCGTCGCGATCGTCGAATGCGAAAAAGACGCAACAACCCTTGAAAAACAAAAGGACAAGCGGTGTATAACCTATAGCCACCGCATGCATGCGGGAACGAGCATGGATGCAAGCGGCTGACGCGAATCTTTTTGACTGCACTTTTTTCCCTCCCCCTGCCTCGGCGCATATGCAAATGCAAACATCGAAAACGCGAGCGCCGCGCACTCGATCACTCAATGGGCCAGGAGCACTTACCTACTCGTATACCTATATACACACACGCATGTACGTGCGCATTCTGCGCAGGATTCGAGTGTTTCCCATGCCCGTCAAAACATCCTCGAATCGCAGGGTTCGTCGATTGACTCGTGGCATTCAATGCGCGCGTATATAGATATACATGTTATATACGCGATATATTCCTCGCCGATGATCGTCATTATCAGGTACTCGCGACAACTATTAGCACTCCTGCTTATTCTCACCGAGTGTGTGTTGCTTCAGATGACTCCACGGGCGCGATTCAATATTTACCCATGACATCCGTTCGAGTGGACTTGTGCGCCTTCGAGTGCCGCGTGTATCCGAGCGCACGCTCCGACGCCGTTTTGTAATGTTCGCCGCGACTGCGTGGGGCGAGCTAAGTGCGTGTGGCCCGATCGCAGGAGAGTCTGTTGAAAAGAGCGGGCTACTGGCCGCTGTGTGTGATCGGAGCCGAGTTTCTCTGTTTCTCTCTGTGAGGGGCCGCCTCCGAAAGCAAAGTTAATTGATCGGAAGTCTTGAGACGGCACGTGCCATTTTTTGCATTGTGGCGTTCGCGCTTGTTGTCCGAGATAAAGGTCCTGAAGACGAAGAAATAATAAGCCGTCCACTCGTGACCGGTGCTCTGTCAATTCATCCCTCACGGTTCAAATCGGACCGACGATACGGTGTCACGTATACACAGTACGGTGTGCGTAAAGCAACAAACATACGCGTTTTCTTCAAAACTCTTCACCCGAATATAACGGAATATAACGGAAGCTCTGCTGCAATGAAAACCCTACTGTGAAAGAGGAAGCCCAAACGTTACATACAGAAATCCTCGTAGCCCTTCGTTTTTATTTAACTTCAGCGCGCTCGAAAAAGCGCCGCGGCATCGCTGCCCGTTTGTTCTTCGCTTCACGAAGCACACTGCTCCGTGTAACTTCAATCATAAACTCGTGCGCGTATCTCGCCGCTGGCATAGCGAAAAATCGCTCTCGCGTCCGTTGGCGATAATCCGCGCGCGACGCGTTACACGCTCCCGCGAATCTGCGGGACAAATTGTACTTTGTAACGCGCATTACAGAGGAAATCGCTCGCAATAGCTTTCTGTCCCATCGGTTCGCGCAAATGCGGAAGCGTTGAACCGACCAACGACCGAGCTCTGCGCTTTTCAAATTCGCGTACTCGAAAACCAGCGGAATTTTTTTTCTAAATAAAACGCGCCGCCTACTGCAGTTATGCAGCTCATCCAGCTCAAAGGACTTTTTCGCCTGCTCTTTTGACAGTTCGTTATCTCGCGCCTTTGTTCCTGCACGCGACTATTTTTGACGCCCGAAATCTAGCCGTAACCGACGCAGGACACGAATTTCCTCTCGTTTTTACACAAAGGCGTGATAATGGAATGCCAGCTTTCGGATACTTTTGACGCGCGTTTGACGGTAGTAGCGCACGTTTTTCCACTTGGTTTTGAACGGAGGCTGTTAATATTTTATTTTCACGTCTCTCGTACAGCAGAGCGTCGCATTTTCTTTAATTACCACGTGGCTCTGTGCAATAATCAAAGTCAAACTCATTCGTACGTAGTGAAACTCGCGCTTCACAGGCGAGTCACGAAACGGAAAACGGCTTTAAAAATGAAACGCAATTAGCAGGAAGCGCGCGCGTGCGATATTTCATAAAGCCGCATGATCGAATTTCGGCAGGCGCGCTTGTTAATAAAAAAACGCGTCGAAAAAAAGGTTCGTTCGCAGCAAAAAAAAAGAGAGTAAAAGTATAGCGAATAGCTCTATAGTCAGCCCCGTTGATAGAACGCATATTTTTCCCAATTACGCGGACGGGTCACTCTCGAAAGAGCCGACGAAACATTCGGCCGTGCAGTCAAAGCCCGCCGGATATATATACAGGCAACTACTCGTGGATATTTAGTTGGATTGTTCGCTTGGCCGGCTAAAGACCGTAGAGAGAGAGAGTGGTATTCGGCATTCTGAATTTCAACGTCGCGCGACACGACCGGCAACAATTCCAGCTATTTCGACTCGCTCGCAGAGTTTGCAGTTGGCATCCAAGAGAGACAGAGTCAGAGGTAGCTATATGACCCGACAGCTGCCGACGCTGGAGCTTTCAGGGATGGACAACTGGCCTGCAAACGACGTGGTCGCAGCGTTTAACGTTGGACAGAGGGGAGAAGCGGAAAGGCGTCGACAATTTTTTTCGCGACTACACAGACCTTTGTCAAAATTAAAAAATCACGCGCTATATACAGGGCTCTGCATATACGGCTCGCGACACCTTTTTCGCCACGACCGCCGCCGCGTGCGAAAGAGTTTTAAATTGGAAAAGTCCTTCGAACGTGTGATTTTTTTTTGGCGCTGGCGTGCTTTCGATTTTTCAGAGCTCTGACGTTTTCTAATTATTATTAATTCGATGGTACTTATAGTAATTGCAATTAAACTTGCCACAAAATTTGACGCAACATTTGGCAGTTAATAAAACTTCTTGAGAGATCGGTTTATTAAAACGAATTACTCTGTAATGAGTTTTGCTCACCATGCATCGAGTTACGAACGGCGACTAATAATTATAAATCCGAAAGTTTCGGGACCCTTTCCGACTACACAACAGAATAATCACATGATTAAATCGGCGAACCGCGTTATATGGAGCAGCTCGAATTAAACTCGCGCCACAGCCTCCGGTCGGTTCCGCGAGCATTACAACCGAAAGCATCACACACTGCAGCGGTGCATATAATCATTCTCAAATTTTACGCAAAATCCACACTCTCGCACCGCAGCAGCGACAAATCGAATGCTCGGCGTAGCTCGAATGAATAACTGTCGGCGCGTCACAATATTCGGACGCGCGCGTTTTGCGGTCGCCTTTGGCGCGATTACCGCAGCAGCAGCAGCAGCAGCAGCTTTATGTAACGCGCTCTCTTACATCACATTCCGCGCGCGCGGGCGCGACGTTAATGATTGCCGCCGACGCGTTATTTCCTCTGAATAAACCTAGCGATAAACGACGCGCCGGCCGAATTCTCCGAGCGAGGAGGAAAAAATTGTTTATTTACGGGTTGCGTGCGTTGCTGCAGCGATAACTATGCGCTGCGGCGCTCGTGTGTAATTGCGATACTCTGGAGCATACGTATACGCTGCGGAATTGTTCATTTGATTCGCCGTTGAAGCATTTACTTCACTAGCAAAATACAGCGCCATTCGCGAACTCAGTTTTATTTCACGGTCTGTTAATCAATCTCTGATAGGTACTTAAAACTATAAGATTAAACATCATATTAATATAAACAACGAGAAAGACGCGCAAGTATATATTAGAAGCGAAAGAAGAGCATAGAGAGGCGGAAGAGGAAGAACAGCAGTGCTCGCTCCATTCATATTCATAATCGTAATCGTTAAGGGGTGGACTCCATTGTTGTCGGCAACGGTCGCGAACTTTTGCTCGGCTTTCTCGCTATTTCGCTTGGGGTTCAGCTCGATTAACGCGATTCTCTCGGAAACGTCAAAGTGACTCGCTCGCACAGTCCTCCCGGGATGAGAAGGAGTAAATTAATTATTTAGCCCGGCAACTCCGCGTGAGAGTCACTCTCCGCGCGGGCTTCTCATTTTCGAAATTAAATTTTTACGACTCAATCGTTCGGACGAGTTTTAAAAACGTCCGGAAGACCGTATGGGCGAAAGACAACACTTGACGACGCGTTAAAGTTCTGAAACACATTTTAGAAAAAAAGCCACACTGCAACTTTTCCCGAGCAATTGTTAATTACTCACTCCCTTTCCCCTCTTTTTCGCCTCCTCTCATTTCCTCTTTTATCTCCGTCTTGTATATTCCCTCTCGCTCGCCGCGTAATTGTTAATTAGTGAGATGATATTTCCGAAGGCCCGAAGGAATTCATCTGAACAACTCGAGTCTTGTACAACGTTCTCTGGCTCGTTTGCCCGCTCAATACAGAAGAGGAGAAGGTGCAGAACGAAAGAGAAGGAGCGAGTGCGCGACCCTCTTGCGCAACTGCGTCGAGTTATTTCGAGATTTGGCACGAAAGAGAGCTCTGGAGAATCCCCGTGATGTGTTTCGGCCGGCTAGTGCCTCTGGTCATACAAGCGACCGGCCGATTCCCCCAAATGTTATATATTATTCCGGACCTCTTATACTCGCCAACTGCGTACGCGCGCATATTATATATACGTAAGGCTGAGTAAATACTTCTTGACATGCCGAAACAAGCGAGTAGCCAAGTAATAACTGGATGAAAAAGTAATATACACATCTTCTAACGAGCTTCTTTTGCGGCAAGCCGTAATTCATTCTTCAAACCCTTGCACGATTACTCGTATTATTATACAACAGCTAGGCCTCATGGCGAAACGTTATACATATACACCTCGCCCCGAACAAAAGCTTCTGAGATATGTAAATTTGGAAACACGACGCTTTTGCAGATGATGCTACACACTGTATAGACGAGAGCGACGTTGCTTTAATTTCAGGAATAAATCGCGTCATTATTTTCCCCAAGCGCACTCGACTATTTTCCCACGACAACTCTCTGCTCGCATGCGTGATGCGAGCCGAGACAAAAGCGCGTCGCCTGGATATGCAAACAAATTCGCTTTCGCGCATATTAATTAATGCATGGCGTATATACTGCGGGCCGCGTTAGTGTCGTGCATGTGCTCGAGAGTTCGACGGACATTTTCATACGAATGTGCGTGGTGGAATCGAGGACAGGAAGCGTCGAGATGAGAGCCGGCTCTCTCTCTCCTACTCCTCTTTTTTCTCAACTCGGCATCTCTCGTCGCTGTTGCTACCGCGTCTTCTCCGCTCTACGTCCCTCCAGCGCAGCCTCTCTCTCTCTCTCTCATTAGGCGCAAGGGTTGCCGAGCGGAGCTCGCGCGATTGCGATGGAACCGTCGAAACGGTAATTGTTTTTAATCACTCTTGGGGGAAGGGCGATTTCTGCAGGGGAGAAGGAGTGAGAGAGAGAGAGAGAGGCTCGGTTACAGCCGGGCGAGATGCGGTTAACCGGCAGCGGCCCTTTTTGCCATTCATTTGGTTTTTTGCTCGGAGAGTGCTGTATATACGAGAGGGGGAAGGGCTTCCGCAGCATCGACACGTTCGCTCGCGTGAGAAGAGCATGATACGCGTAATGTGTATACGCGAGATTAAGAACTCCGTCCGCAGACTCATTAATTTTTTATGAATCGTAAACGTTTGCTTTGTTATTACATTGTGCTCGCGCGCGGCTCTTTTTTTTCTACGCGGAAATGTAAATTTGTTCGTTAGCGTGTGTTTTCTTATACTGCTCTTGCGAGCTTTTTTTCAAATGAGGTGCAAATTAATGTTTGTCGTCGACTGTCGCGCGATATATGTACGAGCTAGTATAATGAAACAATACGTACAGGTCGCTGCTTAAATTGCTGATATCGAGCGAATCGCAGAACGGAGAGGAAAAATCCAGCAAAGTAAAAATTTAATTTCCCCAGGCAGAAGCTCGCTGCGACTGCTCGGCGAAAAGCCAGTAATTAAACAATTTGCCTACAGATGGAGTTTTTAGCCGGGGTATTTTCATTCGGCTATTATCGCTCGGCGGACTGGCGTATAATCGCATAGCTCGTGCTATATTAAAGCCGAGCGCGGCCCGAAAATGCTCTCGTGATTAAAAATGTCCTGTCGCCGGAATGTCGAATTGCGTCAAGTACTCGAGTTGCGTTACATCGCTCCCTCCTCGGCGGCGTAACGCGCGCAGGGGCGAAACCAATTACGGGGGTTGGCTTACTTGGATCGATTTTTTCCTCTAATGAATCGGTGCGAGCGAGGTCAAGTGTGACGGTTTTATTTGACGGGGAGATGGCTATTGAACTCGTGATTAATCGACAATGATGGCTCTGTTGTTTGGTTTTACGGATTTACGGTGTCATAAGATGCTGGTTATTTGTCGACCTAACGACATTTGTAGCCCAAACCGTGAGCATGAATTTGCTCGAACTTAATTAATATTCATCGTCCAAGAACCGGTAATACATGCGCGCCAACAAGTGTTATAATGTAAAATTTACGCTCCTTCTTTCGCTTCTTGTCAAACTTGTTCCTTAACAAAGTGCCGCCCGTATAACCACTATTCGCTGTGCCGCTAAGGGTGAGGTTTTTTTTCGATCCTTCTAATCTGCACCACGACGTCCGTTGTATCTCCAAGCAGTACGGCATATAAGTGCATCATGCGCTACCCTACCTGCCACTGCCTGCCTATTCGTGCTAGAGGGGTGTGCCGCTTTTTTTTTCATTTTGCACAGCTCGAATCTTTATGGTCGCGCGCTTTGACACGCGGGGAAGGTAAATATACGGCCTCGTGTGAGTGCGATACTGCTTGCGGTGTCTGGTGACGAGCTGTTAGGGATGACAGGTATAGAAATAAAAAGTTTGGGAAATACGATGTTTGTCTGCTTTTTTCTGTCCCTATACTCGTCAGGCATTGAAATCCGTGCGGTGTATACAAGAGCCGGGATTATTGGAAGTCGCGTTTTTTTCTTTCTCAACGAGTGCATATTTCAGATTTCGGGTAGTGTAATGGCATTTTAGTTGACTGACAGTAATAAAATGATGAAATTACATCGTCGTAAAATTCTTCGTTATTTCCCTGTCAGATAAATAAAACGAAATTACCTATTTTAAGCTTACTTTATAGACTCTAAATTAAATCAATCGACGCTCCAACCTACTATTCTTTTCTCTTGTATCATCGCAAAGCCACCGGCATCACCGTTCCATTAAATCTCTCATCCTATATACTGCGCGGAAAGAATAACGAAGCAGCAAAAAGAAACGTTTGGATTTAGCTAATACGCGCAAAGGGAGTACACATCAGCCAGGTAATTTGGTGCATTGAGAGTACAAAATTCGGTGCGTTCCGCACAGCAGCGGCAAATCGTAATCCACGTAATTGCGAATTCCCCCTTAATCTAGAGACTGCGAAGGAGACGGTCCCGGGCTCTGATTGAAATCCTTCGACAGGACCACATTCAATAAAGTCTGGTTTCACTTCAAAGGAGCCGGATACCTCAATGGAGACGCTCGTGCAGGAAATAAATCATATTTTGCGCGGTATTCACACAATGCGGTCCGCACGAAAATATTAACTTTGATGTTTTCCGTCTCTCGATACGATTTAAGAGTGATATCGAATATGTATATACAGTACGCTGCACCGTTCCAAGCACACGATTTTCATTAAAATCTATACTACGTAACTGAACTTTAGTCGAGCTACAGTTCGCTACAAAAATTGTTATTCAAAATCTCGAGCACAACGCCGTCGCCGAAATTCCTCCAGAAGCCATCATCCAGTCAAATAAAGCTCGCAGCAAATAAAGTAGACTCCCCGGAATCCCGGCGAATTTATTCAGCCCCGCCGCATCGGGCGCGTTTACCCGAAGCGAGGCTTCCTTTTTTATGAAAATCAGATTGCCGCGACGTGCCGCAATCGGCCGCTCCACATACGGGATCCCCGCAGTCGTCGCACATCTCGAGATCACAGAGAATGCGTTACGAGACTCTCGTTCTATAGCTATATATACCTATATATCTCGCTCGCCTTCTGAGCACATACGTTATTCTCTATGAATATCGCACAGCGCGCTGGCGGCGGAAGCCACTGTACACGGGGGCAGGGGAGCCGTATGTATGCGCAGTATATGGAGGAGCATCGAAGCGGGAGGACTCGAGCCCAACGGCGGTGATCTTTTCGAGGACGAATTCCCGTATATACATTCGCAAACAGACATTTAATTTCGCATGCAAACATTATATATGTGAGGGAGATTCGGCTCGCGCTCGGTGTCTCCTCTGTATCTTTGCCTGCACACTCTATACTCTACCGCGGCTTTATTAATGCATCGTTTTATTCGGACGCAGCTCGACCGGATTTTTGCGCAGCTCGAACGACCGCGCAAACAATGTTTCAATTGCTCGATATGGATTGAAACAAACAAGTCTCTCTCGATGCATGAACGATTAAAAAGCATATTTGATATGGCCACGGGAACGATGAAATGCTGCAGTCTGCAGCTGCGCGGACGAGCCTTTAATAGGAACGGGTTCTCTGGAACAAAGCTGCATATTTTATCACGATTTTCGGCAAATTGCTGTATCGATCGAAACGACATTGATTATAGGCCTCGTTTGGTATATTGTACAACAACAACTTTACGATCGAATTTCACGTCTGACTTGCATACGTATTCGTCATATGCTGCGTTTTCAAAGTGCATAGGGTGGACGACAACATTTTCCGGGTGATCACTTTCGCGACGTGTCTATCAATGGCGATGCCGTGAATGCGGAAAATGCATCGATACAAAGTCATGAATGCAGATGTGCGGGAAATCTCATGGACACGTTCGACAGCGCCGGTAATTACAAAAACCGATGATTCGAGGAATAAAACGCTCCATCGATCAAACGCGTCGCATAATCGCCTCCCCAGTCATCGCGATGAACTCTGTCGTTGCGCGAAACTTTTGTACTTGTGGACAATACGGCTCTCGAGCATAAAGAAGTCGGATCAACCGAAATTTCGATGGGCTAGTATGAGCTGCACCCCAACGCCGGCACATATGATGTATACAAATGTGCTTTCCGAAAAATGCAAATCATCCGCGTATATGTAAAGTCGGAATAAATTGAGAAGTGTGCGTTACGCGACGCCGGGATGAGATGACATTCAAATTCCTGACGCGAGAGCGTGCGCGCGAGCGAAGATGACAAAAATATACATATAACAGGCGGACGTCGGCCGAACCCCCCGCGTTCATATACATCACGCGTAATTGGCTCGTATTCAGATATCGGGGAATTGAATTTCGCCTTCGTTCTGTGTCGGATGAAACTCGAGACTCCCTACTCGTTTTCTATCTTTGCCCATCGCGTGAAATTTTCTACTATACTTTGCTCCGTCGACGCGACAGAGACGAGCTATTATTGCGGAGTATAAATTGGAAATTGCTACGAGAATGACGTATTATTTTTCTGGCCGAACAAAAGAGCGTTGCAATGTTTTTTCAGATGTTAATATTAAAAACTTTTACGAACAGCAAAGAGTCGAAAACACGGAAAAACAAAGCAAAAGCAAATATTATCGCTACCGCGAACGTTGAAACTCGACCCCCTCGACAACAGATCAACACAACCCCTTCATCCCTTGTTAACCAACTCTTTTATGTCTCTCGTGTCGATTCATCGCACACGCATCAAGAACGTATATATGTATATACACACAACGGTCGCGTCGAGTAGGACAAGCACACCGAGAGCCATAGATGAAGATCGACAGCATCCACGTGGCACTGACGATACACGCCGTCTGTGAAAATAAACGGAAAAGCCTTTTCCACCCTCAAAACTCGACTTCACATCTGCAATTAGCTCTTTCATTCACAGGTTGCGACCGCAAAGACACGGCCGTCTCACGGTTCTTAGCATTGTACCTATATATTGTAGACGCACATATCCGCACCCACGCGTCGCTTCCGGAAACAGCGCATGAGAAACTGACCACTGGTCAGTCGCGCTCGCTCTCTCGTGACAGTGACGAGCTTAAGCGGCATTTTAGCCGAAAAGCGCGCTCTCGCACCTTTGTGTGCCCGGCTCGAAAGGGCCATTGATCCGATGCGCTTTTTCTCTTCTCGAGCGTAAGTGGTCAGTCGAGAGGGTTATATACGTCGGCGGCGGCTGCGGGAGCGTCAGCGGTCAGCGGGAATTATGCACGCCTCGCCGGCTGATTTCCGTGCTGAAGGGTTGCGGACACGTATTTAGGAGCACCGCTGGACCTCGTTAGCTCTATAGGGCTCTGGATATGCGCTGAAAAATTAGAAGAAATTTTTCGGGCTTCCGCAGGGGCCGCCACACTGGGATGGGAACGAATCGGACGCTGCTCGGACTCGAGTATAGAGTCTCATTCGTTGGAGCTAGAAGTAATACAAGCCTTTGCAGATGCGGGTCCTCGAACAAAGGAATTGGATTTTGCACTGGTCTCTTATTGCAATCGAGAGAGAAATCCCGTTCGCATCCTCAAAAATAAACGTTAGGCTTTAAGTTGATACTACGTCGTGAGCTCGCAAATATAATCACGATTTGCTCTGCAAAGGGACAAGCGTATATAGAAACCTACGATATGAAGAAGAAGACCTCGGTCATTTTGAAGGTAATATATATGGTTCATTTTTTCTCGTCGCAGCAGACGACGAAACGTGAAACACGCAACGGGCACCGCAGAGAGTCTCCGTTTTCATCTTGGCCCTGTCCAGTTCGAGGCAGGATCTCCTTCTCTGATCATTACGAGGACGACCGAGGCGGAGAAGGATCGAGTCAACGGTATACTTCCAAGATTCCTTTCTTCTATCTCGGCATGCGAGTACCAAATTGACGCACGTATACGTACCGTTGTCAAACGCCGTACTCACCCTTCGCCGCGCGACGAGCGAAGATACACTGCGCAGAGCCAGTAGCGGAGAAAAACGTACAGGGGCAGAGAAAAAAGCGAGGGAAAAGAGAAAGAAGAAGTGGAGTATTCGAGGATCGACTTACCCTCAATTTTATCCCAATCATTTTGAAACCCGAGACACTGGTCGCTCCTTTTTCCGCGTCTGTATAGTATCCACTCGCTATACGTCCCGACCCTCGCGGACATCCTCTCCGCGCGACGATATTGATATATAAAAATGTAAAGGGGCGAGTGCTCAAAAACAAGCGGAGAGAGAGAGAGAGAGAATCAGAATGATGATCGTGTGTCTAAGCACATGTGCGTACATTAAGGACATTCGACTTGATAAATCGCGGACTGTCAGAATTTTCGGAGACCAATTTTTCACGAATTCACGGCGACTGGAGGGTCGTCCGCTCGCGCAACATTTTTCAGTCACTCGCATGGAACGGTGTCGTCATTCCCTCCTGGCGCGTGGCGCTACTGTTTTTTCTCCGGGAGCGAAAAAAAGAAAAATCGAGTGTCTACGGAGATAGGTGTACTAAAGAAACGGGAAGCACCGAGCGGTAATGCGATTGGTCGTGATCCGCCGCACGAGACGACTCGGTTTCCTGCGCTCGCACGCTCGTTCGGCTTCATTAGGCTCGACGCGACGGCTCTCTCGTTATCTGGGATACCGGATCTAGATGTCACGCATTTACTCAGGGAAAATACAGAAGCGTCCGAACACTCGTGGATTTCTCGTGGATTTCCATCTGATGCCTTTGATTTTATCATATGTTGTAATTTTTTCAAAGAGCTGCTTTGCGGTTGCACTAAATTAAAGGCACGAAACCGGCAGTTTATTGCCTGTATTCACGGATTGATAAACCTTGAACCTCGCCGTGTCTCTCCAGAGTGTATGAGTAGTCAGAATCACCGTAGGATTAAAAAAGGGAAAAAATCCATCGCCGTTACCGCGAAACGTCAGTGTAAATGCACCCGTGGCTCAAAACACACTCGTGATTAATGACGCTTGCTGACTCATAAAGAATACGCGCATGTCCTCTATACGAGAGAAAGAGGCAGCAGCATGCCTGCAACCCTCTCTCGGGCTGACGAATGAAAAAACACAATTTGGCAAAATTCTCGATAAACGGTAGGCTGTGCTCCACTCGAACCAGAAAAAAATCTTTTTACACGTGACGCGTGTATGATTAATAAGTCGGGTGACAAAGCAGATCGTTCGAAAACGATCGATCACGATTCCTTATACTCTCCATCCCTTTTTTTCGTCGCGAAACATTTAGTTTTTTGCCGACGAACCCTAAAACTGACTGTATACTATTCGACAACGCGACTCGAAGCTTCCCGTTTTGCATAAACGAAATCCACTATCAATCTTTCAAGGCAACACCTCATTTGCTACCTCAACCTGCAGACATACAAAGACATCGGCGTAAATTCTCTGTTCTTAAGTCCTCGAATAAACAACTCAACCCGTCGTATTTGAAAAAAAAAACGAAATAACAAGCTACCGCGTACCTATATACAAGCTCGAGAAGCGAAAAACTACCTCGCGAACGGTAGCCGTGTACAGAAAATGCAAATGAGCAGCGCGACTTCGCGGTCGCAGTAAAGAAAGTGATAAACGAGCTGCGCGCACTGCGTCGCAGATGCTTATCTCGTCGTATATGCAGTATAGAGCAGAGAGGAAAAATCCCGCAGCTCTCTCACACCCCCGGTGAGCTGAGTTTGTCCTCGCGCTTTGTGTACACAAGCAAAGGCGACGCGGACCGTGAACCGCGCGTGTTTATATTGGCGCTCTCGCGTAAAGAGGCGTACCTAATTTTTCCGACCCTCGGAGCCGGGGTATGTTCTTGGTTATACGCGTATCTATGTGATGTGTGGGGCCGATGCAGCGCATAGCGAGTTGTGTTTTCTGATGGTATCACACGGAGGCCGGTGAAATGTGAAGCGAGTGCGACAGGTCTATGGTGCAGGGCGATGAGGTGGCCTTTGAGGAATGCAACACGTATTTACAAACAAAACTTCTTTTTTTCACTTTTATAATCTACAAATGAAATGAAATTAATGGATTTTACCGAAAACATCTTTTCTCAAGCATATTATATATTCTCAAATTTATCAACTGTTAACACTTCGCATTGTCCCTGCAGAACAAAGCTCATTCGTATATACTGGTGATCATCGGTACTCGACGGGCTCTCGGAAGTCCTCATTAATAATCGTTTCATCGACTCCGAAATGCCAAATCTCACAAGCAAACAATACAAGAATGACCCTTAATAGCGCCGCTGCAGCTTATAATACAAAGCCTGCCGACTATTATAGCCAGCATTCAATCGCCTTACAAACATATTACACTTCTCTCATACAGATAGAAACCGACTCTCGGGCGTAGACAGATACATCAGCCGTCAACGGATGCAGTCCAGGATAAATCGCGCGAAATAAATATCGCACGCTCGGCTCAGCCACTACCGGTCGCGCAATTGAGTCTCATTTTTCACGCAGGTACTATACAGTAGCAGTATCCCCGCGCGAGACTGGTCATCAGTCAATAATGAGGCGGCGATCGGCGGTCGCCTCACGCCACGGGAGAGACGGTGGGATATTGTATCGATATACGTGTGTCCGTCATGAGAGAAAACCGAGTAGTATAGAGAAGCTTCTCCGAGTCACCCTTCGACGGGGGGGAGGGGGAACACGTGACTGCTTCATAATACGAGGAGAGGTGAGGGGTGTATTGTGTACGGACTGCACTTATAGTGGACTCAAAGTGAATGGCGAGGGAGACACGGTGCTAGTGTTTTGATCGGGCTGCTGGGGCTTTTGTTTTTTGTTGTACTTTTCGAGGCGAACTGCGAGTGAGACTGGTAATTTCACAAAAATTTTTAATTTGTTGATTTTTCACCTTTTTATTCACTTGCCACGGGTTTGTGAAGCACCAGGCATTATTTTAACTAATTGGTTTTCAAATGCTTCTGATGATATGTCTACGGACTCGTGTTGCCCAAATTGAAGAAAGATAAGTTAAATTGAGCGTTTCGTATCCATGCATATGTAACATTCACTATAATTAATATATATCTAATAATTTTAAATTAATTTTGAAAATAAAGGACAAGTAATTCCGTAGGAATATCTATTAGGAGTGGGGTGCTTCACAAACCTGTGGCATAAATTAATGAACAAAAGGTGAAAAATCAGTGTTTTAAGCCTTGGAGGATTACGCTGACCAAAAATGCTGTTGTTGTAAATTATAACTATTAAAAATATTTTTAAAATCATATAATAATTAGCTATTTTTTACACGTTTTAACCCCTTAACAGAATCTCTTGCTATTTCGTCATATAAATAATTTCTTTGTACGAATTTCAAACTGTGTTCTCGACCATTAGCTTATACATGTATCGAGGCCTACTTGCAAAACCAGAAACTCAGACCACACGTGCTTGTACGGGATCCAGTACGCGTTCAACTCTGCATTCATACGGTAGCAACGTATTGTTTCGCGCGCTCGCGACCAGTACAAAGGAATATCGCCCACGCTCTCTTCGTTTTTTTTGTGTGTTCATTCGAGTGACCGGAGAGTGGCACGCATTTTTGTATTTTTCAATTTGGACCGCAGGGGGTAGCGCTCGGCAGAGGCATTAAAAACGCAATTTCCGGTCAAGCCTTGTGTGAAAAAAAACTCGTCACGAGTGTGCTTACGCCTCTCGACAGTAGCAATAGCAGTGATGCGGATATTTTTTTCTGTTCGTTTCGACGTTGTCAAGCCATATTTCATGGATCTCTTGGAGATGGAAATGGCTATTTTTCTGAGTTGTGATTTATTAAAGGGTTAGTCTGAAAGAATGTTTTATGGAATTATAATCATCACTTTGAACGAAATTTAATTAAACTTCTTTCACGACGTTTGTATTTACGAGAAAGAACGAGTAAACAAAACTACTGTGTTTCGACAGCATATTGTCACAGTAGTCTCCTCGGAAATTTAAATTCGCAGCCTTCTGCCGCGATGTTCAATTACGTTAATATACGCGAGACACACGACGTCATTTATATAATTAAAAATACAAGTTGACAAATGCAAAGCACCGTATGCTTCTCGTTTCAAAAAGAAACTCCTCTCAATTTTCGATTAAAGCCAGCACATACACCAAACAAGCTTTCTCGCAGTTGCTTTTATGAATAGCGTCGGGAACCTTTATGAGCGCGGAGCACGACGCACTCGAGAAAAACGACGAGCTATAGACGTAATTAAATTTTTCACAAAGTTCCTTTTTTCCGAGCTCGAATGACCATTAGGCGCGCGATATTGCATCGCGTGCTTGCTCACTATTAAAGTGCAGCCTCGACTGGCTGTGAATTTTCGGGTAACACAGGACGAACAACACCTGTCGCTTTTTGAGAGTCCGCGTATTTCATAGGAGCATTTCGTTTTATGAAGTTTCCTCAATGCTCGTTTTTCTCTCTAGATGATGGCGTAGGGTGAGATGGATTCCAGAAGGTAATAGTGCGGCAGCAAAAAATCACTGGCAGTTATTTAAACATTAATTGAAAATGATGTGGCAATTTCTCAGTTGGTGGCAAAAGTGGAAAGTTAATTGAATCTTATATTATCTTACAATGTACGTATCTTATAATATCGAAATTGCAGTATCAATTTCGTAGCTCCATAAAGATTTTACTCCTCGACACGACTGCAATGGCATCGCATAACAAAGGATTTAATTCAAGTTCATAAGATAATAATCTGCACGTCCTTTCTATAATCGGAATACATAATGAACCGCACCCTAATTGTTTGATCATCGAGGGAAACGAGTAAACGGGATTAGAATAACGAGCAATCAAATGCATACAACGAAATTCTCTGCAATATTTTATCGCAAAACTATATGTAACTCCTGAATTAACTCGACAATTCCAGCAAGTCATGTCAAGGCGCATTTAGCGACCTTCCGAGCGATACTACGTTATCTGGCCAACGCCGCCGTTACAATTAAGACAATGCACCGAAACAAAAGAAAAGCAAAGAGAAAAGCCTTGAAACACAGCCCCGCTCTCTCGCCGCTGTCTCACATGGAACTGCGCAACCGCACATATACACATCCGACTGCGGCAAGCTAAGGGCATCGCGCATATCCCATAAACACAGCAGGTACGGTAGTCGCGCGCGGTAGCCCGACTCGGCCATCAAGGCACAGTCGGGCTCTCTCGTGAGTTATGGACATCGTGGGTGTGCCTCGGCGCTGGCTCGCGGATAACTCGAGAGGCGCGCGCGCGCTCGCGCTGCAATAAAACGACGCACGAGCACAGGTGCAGGAGTAGCCGCGCGGCCACGACGGCGACACGGGCTTGTGTGACTAAGAGCCTCGACGACAGGCTGCTGCAACGAGACGATATAATGGCTTTGTCGCCATCGATATCGCGCCCCGGACGCCGTCGCCGTCGCCGCGCAATCCGCCGATTGGCCGTAAATCTCCGGCTCTTATGTTTGCGAATGCGATTAAAGGAGGCGGCGGCAGCGCCGCGGCTCTATAGCTTCTTTTCCAGCCTCGCCGCTGAGCTCTTTCTCACTTTTTTTCGCGGCGGTTTAATGCCAACTGTAACGAGGGCATTTTGTAATTAGCGCGGGGATAGGTCGCCGTCGTCTCGTAGGTAACGAGCTAGGGAGTGTTAATTCGCTCTTTATCGAGGAATGAAAAGTGGAGAGTGTGTTTTTGGAGAATCGTTGATGTAGAGTTTATTCAACTTTGTGGTTGTTGTTTTTTTACTACGACGAGTTTGTTTAAATTTTCGATTGTTATGCATTAATAACTCCATCAAACGAAATTCAATTCCAAGCCGGTCACGGTAATGAATATAATACAACACGCCGGCTATTATGTCGCGAGCCGATACAGAAATCAATTTAAAATACATAAGGACAATGACTGTCAAGTGCGCGGCAATGATCGTGTCCGGCGACGACGTCAGTGCACCCGAGAGGCTCGTGAACCGCCGCCGCCGCGGAGGAGCGAGACTACTGTGCGCGATCGCCGTCGCCTCGAGAGGCTGACGACCGTCTGGAGTATAATGTATTATACGCGCGCCCATGCTTGTCGCGAGCGTGAGTCGATTAAATAATTAACGGCCGAGCGGCTGTAATTTCGACAGGTCTGATTGAGGACTGTATTAACTACGGCGAGCGTTGCTCGAGAGAAAACTTTGACTAACGATTCTTGGACAACTTAAATTGGAGCTACAAGTCTTGGGTCGATTCGTTATTCATTCGATGGCAACGGCGAGTTCACGGATACAATTGTAATGCAATTTTCATAACGCCACGAGAAAAGGTTACAGAGTTTCAAAAGCGCCATTAATTTCCAAGGTATAAACACACCGATAGACTTAGTCCTTGACAGAAGATTGGCCCTTAACACCCAGTAGATAAATATCAATCACGACCCTTCCGACCGATTCCCAAACACCCTGGGAGTGAAAACTGAAAAATGACTACTCTCAGACGCGGCGCACTTGAGCCCCGACGAGTGGCGCTTTTTCTTTTCTCTCGGCCACCTCCATTCTGTTTCGCCTCCTCAAAAGGGTTTAAAACGCCAGCCATAACGCGCAGTGTCAATACCGGAGATTTCGGTTTCGAACAATAAGTCCCAAAATCCCTGCTCGCTCGCGCGTAAATCTACTTCGAGGATCTTCCTCCGGCGAAATGAATCAAACTTGTCGGCGAGGCACATAAACCGTCATTTCCCATCATTAGAGGCGGCCGCCGCCAGCGTCATCGGAGCGCAGTTAGCCGACCGGAAACTGGAATTTCAAAGGCTCGCTCGCTCAATTTCACCGATTTCTTGTCGGGGCCTTTGTGCGCGCGCGCACGGTCCATCGTTTTCTCGAGTGTACCTTCTCGGCCTCTTATACGGCTGATCATTAGTATCAACGTCAAACAAGGCTTATTGTTATTGATATATTTATGTCCTTCCGTTCCTGCCCCGCGACAGCGCGACAGAGGATACCTTTATAGACTTTATTAGCTAGCCGTTCAGAAGACTTTTCTATATGCTTTTTCCAGGACTTTTGAAAGTTTATGATTATAATTCTGCGTCGCTTTATGATTCATGCAATATTTGTCTTGTGCGTCATCTCTATTATTTCGTAACAAAAGGAGTTTACGGCTTCCAGAAAAGACAAGCTCTTGACATCTCGAACCCGAGTATTACACTCTTAAAATCTTAGAGTGACCAGTCACTCTATAAGTGTTAATTTTCACTCGAAGCTAAGGAAAGAATTTGACCACTACCTTTAGAGTGAAGCTCCACACTAAGATAATGTGGTCGCGTCACTCTAAAATAGATTTAAATGTATAGTCGGTAGAAGCACTAATATTCACTCTAAGTTGAGTGAAACAATAACTCTAATCGTGTGGATATATTGATTACAAGCGTGGATTTTAGGTAACAATAGTTAGAGTGAAATTTCACTCTCTTAAAAATGAGTAGGGTTTGACATGCATATATATATATATATATATATAT